>PVIU01000291.1:31520-257241 GCA_004026605.1 Ondatra zibethicus | reverse complement strand
CTGTTTGCTGTCACTGTGCCGCACAAAGTTTTTCCTCACTCAGCAGCTGCAACATTAAAAAAGCTGCAACAGTTTTAAAATGCCGGCTTTCTGGGCTATTCTGCCAGCGCTATCTCTGGCTCCTGCTAGAGACAGATCATTTGAACGGGGTTTCTGACTAAAGTGCTATGGCTTGCTTGATGGCAATGTGTACTGTTGTGTGGAACTGTGCACAGCTCAGAGACACAAATGACTCAGAGGCACAAGCAGCTCCACCATGCTAGCTGTGCAGTGGGCACAGCTCAGAGGCACAAGCAGCTCCTCCATGTTGGAATGGGTGGAGCAAGCAGGCAGTACCTGTATTTGACCTGGGATTGTTGCAGCTTAGATTCTTAAGAGCTTAGCATTTTAAAAGCGCAAAGCAAAATTGTTCCTGGATAGTAAAGAATTACAGATTCACAATAGGACAGAGTCAGACATAAAAGACCTCTAAATGGGCCACACTGTTGAATAAAGGTACATAGTAGGCTTAAAAGAGAAAAGAAATAAAGAGTATAGAGAGATGCTTTAAAAAAAAAAAGGGTAAAGTCTTTAAAGAGACAGAGTACAGACAGTCATAGATTAAAAAAAATAAGCCACGTAAAAATGGAAAATTCATAGAATGTCTGGATTATGTATTTTATTGTGTTTTCTATAACTTTTAGACAGTGAAGGAGCTAACTGCAGAGAGACATTTCATTGTGTGTGCTGCTAAGCTAAACCAGCATGTATATTATAAAGGTATTATGACTTCAGAATTTGGGTCTAAGGATATGCTGCTTTGGAAAAGAGGTTCTTCTTTTGTTTTCACAGAGGATGAGACCCTGTGGATTGCTTCAAGACCAATATGGTATGATAGACCACGCCCTCCTGAAAGGTCACCATGATCACCTTCAGAAAATTACTTCACTCAACTGGTGAGTGAGATGAACCTAGTACATAGGATACACCATGAAAGACCTGATTTACAGCGTCCCCATTCAGCACAAAGCATTTTGGAGAGAAATAACTGCGCCCATATTCCCAAATATTGTTTATAAATGTTCTTTTACATTTAAAGGGGGTATATGATATAGATATGAATAATTTGCATTGGTATGGATTTTGCTTTATTGATATAAATTTAAGGTCAGTCTTGTTATATGTATATTTCTGTTCTTGATTAAGGTATTGTGATTGTGTAGTTCATTTAAAAATGTAATGTATAATTAAGAAATATAGGTTAATAGATAATCTCTATAATAGTTAAGTTTGTAGTCATGTTAGTTAGATTTTCTAGATGTGCTTAGATATATTTCAGCTAGGCATTCTTCATATCTCTTTTTTTCTGATCTTCAGGTTGGAGTTCATGTCTTTCAAAGACTCAGAATATGGCATTTAAAATGTTTTAATAACTTAGGGCTTTTCATGACAATGAGACATGTCTGCTCCTGGAATTACCAATCTACTTCCAGAAGAAGATGGGCATCGAAGAGGCTCCTTATAGAGTTTGATAGCCATTTGGGCAAGAAACTGCTCTTGCCTGTACTGTTACGTAAACTGGACATGAAGAACCTGCAGAGAGAGGACTGCTGAACTTGCCTAAAGGTGAGATGATCCTTTGGGGTTCCTGATTCATGAAAGAGTCTGTGAGACATTCTGCAGGATACAGAAGAAAGTGACTGAACTGTCATTGAAATTTCCTGCTTTATGAAAAAGTCTGCTGGATATATGGGCCTGTAGGCTGAAGATGGATGCCCCAATGGTACAGAAGAACTTTGGGTGACTGTCCAGGAAGCGAGATGTCTCTGTCACTTCTAGAGTTTTGGAAGTTGCTTATTTCTTGTTTACTCAGGTAATATATCCTTCTGGAGTCTTTGATGGAGTTGAAGAATGAATAGTCATTATTATAGTTTTCCATTGTTATGATAAAAGATAAAATAGATCTAAATATTGTAACTGTAATTCTTGCTTGATAACTGTTTTGTTATGTAATTTGACTATGTTAAAGTTAAAGCCTTTCTTTTTTGTTTAAACAGAAAAGGGGGAAATGGTATAGGAGGTTCTTCTGTATTTGTGTTGCTTTCATTGGTGAATAAAGAAGACTGCCTTGGCCTTTTGATAGGGCAGAAATCAGGTAGGCGGAGCAGACAGAAGGGAATGCTGGGAAGAAGGCAATGTGGCAGATGTCATGCTTCTCCTGCCTAAGACTGACACTGGTTAGAAGCTTTCCCGGTAAGCCACAACCTCGTGGTGAACACAGATTAATGGAACTGGGTTAGATCAAAAGTGAGAGTTGGCCAAGAAGAGGCTAGATATAATGGGCCAGGCAGTAATTTAATTAATACAATTTCCGTGTGGTTATTTCGGGGGTTAAGCTAGCTGGGCGCCACTCCTCATACAACAGGAATGCAAGCTGGTACAGCCCCTTTGGATGTCAGTATGGCAATTTCTCAGAAAATTAGGAAACAACCTACCTCAAGACCCAGTAATACCAGTTTTGGATATATATCAAGAAGTTGTTTAATCGTGCCATAAGGACATGTTCTCAACTATGTTCACAGCAGCACTATTTGTCATAACCAGAACCTGGAAATAACCTAAATGCCCCTCAACCAAAGAATGGATAAGGAAAATATGTTATATTGTGGTACACAATGGATTACTACACAGCAGAAAAAAATAACGACATCTTGAAATTTGCAGGCAAATGGATGAGCTAAAAAACATTATTCTGAGTGAGGTAACCCAGCCCAGAAAGACAATTATCATATGTACTCACTCATAAGTGGTTTTTAAACATAAAGAAAACCAGCCTACAAATCACAATCCCAGAGAACCTAGACAACAATGAGGACCCTAAGAAACATACATAGATCTAATCTACATGGAAAGTAGAAAAAGACAAGATCTCCTAAGTAAATTGGGAGCATGGGGACCTTGGGAGAGGGTTGAAGGGAAGGGGAGAGGCAGGGAGGAGAGCAGAGAAAAATGTAGAGCTCAATAAAAAAATCAATAAAATTAAAAATAATACAGTGAAGAGCCAGGCAGTGGTGGCACATGCCTTTAATCCCAGTACATGGGAGGCAGAGGCCAGTCTAGTCTACAGAGTGAGTTCCAGGACAGCCAGGGCTACACAGGGAAACCCTGTCTTGAAAAACAAACAAACAAACAAAAAAACCCAGTAAAATCCTGCTTCACAGACTAGGATGGCTACAACCAAAACAACAGCACCAAGTAGTAGATGCTTGAGATAGAGAAGTTAGTGGAACAGACCAATGGCATTTAAACGGAGCATCTGTGCATGAAACAGTTTGCTAGGCCCTCAAAAAGTTAACACATATACTTAATGGTTAATGCTCAAGTCAGCAGAAAACATGCAGGCACAACAGAATTTGTGTGTCTATGTCCACGGCAGTCTTATTCGTAACATTGCCAAAGAGAAAACTCACTTTCTATCACATAATGAATGGACAAACATGGCCTGCCTATATCACGGAATACTAAAAAGCCATAAAAGGAAAGAATGCCTAATGAAGCTACAACATGGCTGGACTTGTGAACACGTTAAACGTAAGAAGTGAGTGACAGAAGAACACGTGTTGTGTGATTCCACTAATGGGAAATGGCGGTGAGGCTAATCCAGAGACAGCAACAGGTCAGACTGGGAGGAAGTATGCCAAGCAGAGTGCAAGGGGTCTCTCTGAGGTTTAGAAAAGTCTTTGGGAAACAGCGATGGCAGTGGGTGGAATGGTGGCCCTAACAATATCTGTTGACGTTCTAGAACTTAGAATCCGTAAGTGGACTGGAGTCTCCTCTGGGATCTTTAGGATGGGGCCCTGCTGTACTTATTTTACACTTTTGGCCTCCAGAGATATGAAAGAGCAAATCTCTGTTGCTTTAAATCATCTGGTGGGTGGAAACGTGGTACAGCGATTTAGGAAGTAGGTAACAGTGGCAAGTGATGCTCAATTTACTCATGCATTTAAGCTTGTTTAGTTTTGTTGGGTCTTTATTTTTGTTTTTATGAGACAGGATCTTGCCTACAATCCCAGGCTGGCCTCACCTAGCTGAACCTCTGATCTACCCGCCTCCACCTCTTTAGTACTTGGATTACATACTCACACCACAACTCCCAGTTCTCTGGTGCTGAAGATCAAATCCAGGGTCCTGTGCACACCAGTACTGTGCACACTCGTCTACCTTGAACTGCATCCCGGTCCTGAAGTCAGCTTTATAAATGCAAAAAGTTCTGACCTACATACCATAAAGGGTGTGCTTTATGATCTCTGAATATCTCAAGGCAGTTACTTTAAAGGAAATACACATATACAGAAACACACACGGATGCACACATGCTCACTGCCACATGACAGGAAGCACTGATCCTAGACTGAGGTGCACTGATCACCACAGTCTTTTCTTGTATAGGTGAAGGTGTCACTACCATCCTTCAGACAGGACAACGTCTACCTTATGGCAGCTTATCCTTCCTCAATGGCAACATGATTTTTGGAAATTCTATGTCCTTGTGACCTCTTGGATTGACACTTGCTAGTAGAGATTGCTAGCCATGTCTAATCTGTAACTCCACAGCTCTTAGGGCCTGCTGGGGACCCATCTCGCAGAGCCCTGCATAAAAGATTAACTAGATAGCTAGAAAGGACCATTTCCAAGCTATCAAGTGACTCAGGAGCATACAGGGAGGACACCAGGTTAAGTCCACCCGGAGTCCCATAGTAGCAGCCGCTAAAGCCTAGCAACGTGGCAGAGCCAAAGTTACTGCTTGGTGTAGGGTGATTTCCCACCCTTCAAGTCAGAGAAGTCATGGTGCCCCTGGACTCTGCTGACCTTTCCTGAGGAGTTATCTACCACATGAAGTGCCTGCAGAGATGACGTAATTGCCACAGCATCTCTTAGCAACACAGAATTCAGTAGAGGTCCTTCTGAGAGGCCACACAGACCTGGGAACTTGGAGGCTGCACCTCTGGATCTTACCTCCACACGTCACTGCCTTTGGAAAACATGGAAGCACGGATGACCTCGGGTGCCATCCAAGCGTATGTCCCTGCCGCGCTCATCTTGGTGGTCCGGTGCCATTCCCGAGCCAGCCCAAAGTCAGTTATCTTCAGAATCTTGTTACTCAGATCTCCATTCTCCACTTTTTGCAGGATCAGAACTGACGAAAACAGCAACACAAAAGAAAATGGATAAGCATGAATCGCAGGGTCTCTGCCATCCACCTGCCCCCTCCTGCAGGCTCCACTGTCCTGCCGTGGTGCCCTGATGGTGCCATTTCACAACCACCCACAACACATTCATTCTGCACCATGGATTTTTGTTGGTATCATCAAGTCCCCACAATGCAGGCATTCCAAACTGAACATCCCTTATCCAAAAACTATTTAGAGGTAAAATCTACAAAGGCTCTTCCAGATCTAAAAGGACCCCAAATTCTGATACATACATTTGGGCTTAGGAGCCTGAACTGCCATCTTTGTGTCACAAGCCAGGGCCCCAACTTGAGAGGCTGTCCTCCTGCCACAGAATGTCAGGACCTGTCTGAGGAGCAGCCCCTGGGCTTCCTGCATCAAAGCACATCTAGATTATACCCACTCACAGACCCTGGGACTCGAGATGCATGTTGGATTTTCAAAGTTTCAGATACAATGTCCAGACACCATTTGTGACCCCCTCACAAGCACATCCCACCTACCTTCCGACACTGCAACACTTACATCATTCACAAATTCATGTTCAAGAACCATATAACTGCGTTACAAAATAAATACTGCAAAAAAAAACCCATCCCCTACCCCACCCCAAAAATTTGTGTTTTAAATAAGTTTGCCATTTTATGTTGGGCCACATTCATAGCCATCTTAAACACATGAGGCCCATATGCTATGGGTGGGACACCCCTGACACTCTGAAGAAAGCCTGTCTGTTGGACCCTGGAGATTTTCTCATAATCCAGGCAGGTCTCCCACAACCAAGTGAGAAATGGCTGACGAACTAGGGAGGGTCTCACACACATACACACACACACACACACACACACACACACACACACACACACACACGATATCCTTCCTTAGTGAGTATGCTTAGGGAAAATGAGCTGGTGCAGGGATGACTCCAAAACACTGCTGTGTGGGAGGCAGCTGGGCTCTCCTAGGATGGCGGCTGAAATAGACACCTCACCCATATGTGGTCCCAGCCATAAATGTAACCCAGTAGGAAACAGGCTAGCTGAAAATCACCCCAAACATAATGGACTAAGATGCCACACTGTAAAACTCTCTGCAGTAGGGGGATAGGGAGCTGTGCCAGTACGTGCAGGACAAGCCTCCTGTCTCAAGTGGCACGGTTCAAAAGCTTTGTGTCAGCACAGGTTCTTTAGCTGGACACAGCCTTGCCTGAATCTGCGAATGTGGAAGTTCAGAGCAAGAAGAAACCTGCTGGAGACAGTGTAACAACTAAATTTTAAAAGGGGTTCAGCAGCTAGGCCCAGGAAAACAGTAAAAATGATACAAGTTAGCTCTCAGCCCAGGGCGCCAAGCTGACCCAGCTGTTTCCCACTGTCCTCCATGAACTGCAGGGCCTCTGAAGTAGCTGTACAGGGATGTCTTACTCTCACTACAGACCCTGATAGCCAAGACCCCTCCATAGCTGAAGAACAGAGTCTAGGATGGCAGTACTTGGGTCAACTTTAAGGATAGGAGGAGGTGCTTCAAGACAGCCACACCCCTTTTCTCCACCCTTACTCCAGTCCACTGAACTGTCATATCTTGAAGGGCTCTGGGCCAAAGAGCTCCAGGTCCTACGTGCTTCCCAGGAAAGCAGCAGTGTGTCGGGATTACCAGTAGCTGCAGAGCTGGAGGCTGAAAAGAAAACAACCCCACCCAAGACCTAATGGACTAAGCCTCCCTCTCCTCCTCCACACCCTCTCTACTCCAGACACATTCCTTCCCACCCTCGCTTCCCCCACCCAGGAGCTTGAGCAGATACAAAACAAAAGAAGAAAAAACCTTCCTCTCCATATTTAGTGGTTAAAACAACAACAAAACAAACCTTCCAGAATCTTCCCAGGCAGAAACGACAGGAAAGCAGACATTCAAAAGCCAGGCAAGTGACACTAAGGGAATTTCCCAATCCCATTCCAGAGGCCACTGGCCACCAACTGTCCTCAGAACAGCTCAGATACAAAAAACTTAGAGGGAGTGCCTCCCCTACACACAGAGTGAGGTCCAGTCACCCAAAGCCCTAGGTGGCTGGGATAGGGTACAACAGGGAGAGATGGCATTTGATATTATTCTGTCTGAGGGCTTAAATGAGATGCAAGATTGACAGGGCAGGAATCAGCCACGGATTGTCTGTCTGCGTGGAGCAGTCCAGCTACCTACAGGTCAGTTCCACTTACTCACCACTGCCCACACACCTCATACTCAGCTGGCCTCACACACTTGCCCTGTTTGGACTCTATGACCTATGGTCCTACCGTCATCGACAGACAGGGGCTATAATCTGAGACCAGTCTGCTGCTTAGCAGGCAGTAGCAGGCCACTGGCTTCCAAGGTACTTAGTTAACTCAGCACCAGCGCTTGTGCACCTCACACGCTGCTGGACACCCGTTAGGTGAGATGAAATATGAAAGATGAACTCAAGCACTGTACAGCCAACCATCCAGTGGTGTGCCGCACTGCACAGCTGCCGCCTCTATCTGTTCTATTCACGGCCCCAAAGGAAGTTCTGCAACCAATAGGCAGATATTCCCCATTCGTCTCTCCTCCCATGAGAAACCACCGATCTGCTTTTGACTTACCCACTGTGAATAGTTCATGAAATAGAATGCTGTTTTACTTTATTTACTGTTTTCAAGTAAAAGGTTGGTCACATTATAGCTTAACAATACTCCATTGTAATAAATTCCTGTGATATATGTAAATAGGATAGCTGCTCATTTGGGATCACATGCTGTGTAACTGCACATGGCTGCCTACTAACATTTTTCTGAGTCCTTTAGTCATCTCTAAGATGTAGGGCAATGACTCTCTCTGTTTCATCCATTCAAAAGAGATGTGAAAAGATTAGGCTAGCTGTGTCCAGTTGATGAGGGTTGGGGACAGGGGCAGAATTCACACCTCTCACTTCATAGCCTTGTTCTTCACCTCTGTGCCATGTGATCCAGAGATGAGAAAGAAATTCTGTCTTTAAGGTTTAACTCAATTTCCTCAATGCTATGGCTGACTAACTCATCTCTTCTGCTACCCCGTTGCTACTTCCTCAGCAGCCAAAACCAACTGCACACAATTCAACAGTTCGTATGTCTAAACACTCCCTGCTGAGGCATGTAAGTGCCTATCATCTTTTTCTCTAGAATGCCATGGAATGTGACTCCGAGAGGGTAAAAGCTTCATTCTCTTCTAGAATCCATGATATCCTGCTCCAGGAACTACAGGGCCAGGCTCTTGGCAAGAACTCCCTCCTGCCTGGCCAGTTACTGACTAAGATGTACCTGTGCATTTTCTCTGACTATTGCTTACCCACGTTAATGTTAAAACATATTGAGGAATGATTATGCAGAAGGGAGCAGAGTCAGAGAAAGTAACACCTCAGCCAGGGGTCCCCCAGTAACCAGCATATCTTGATGCAATGTGGGATGTGGGCTACAGAAGAAGGGATAATTTGGAGATTCGGCCTGCAATGGCTGCGCCAGTTACTTCAGCACCCTCTGGCCAATACACCTGACAGAACCAACCTAAGGAGGAAAAATTTACTAGGTTCTCTGTTTCAGAGGACCTCAGTCCACCACAGTGGTGAGGGCACAGTACTCACTGCAGAGGATTGAGTGGTAGTGGGTTCCCATGTCACAGCCCAGAAACTGAGCTACAACTTTTTCAAATCCTGCCCTTTGCAACTTACTTCTGACAGCGGGCCTTCATGTCCCAAGGCTCGACCACTACCTATTAGTTTGGTAATGGGCTTTATGGACTAGTTCTCCAGCCTTAAAAATAAAAAATTACATTTATTTGTGTGTGCATACATGCGTGTGTGTGTGTGTTTGTATGTGTGTGTAGACGTACCTGTGCATTTTCTCTGACTATTGCTTACCCACGTTAATGTTAAAACATATTGGGGAATGATTATGCAGAAGGGAGCAGAGTCAGAGAAAGTAACACCTATAGCATGTGAGTACAAGTTGAAAGTCTGCTGTAGCGATCAAACTCAGGTCATTGGTTTTAGCGGAAGCCCCTTCAAACTCTAAGCCACCCCAGTTTTCTTTTCTTTTTTCATCTACTTTTTTAAAAAAATATTTATTTATTTATTATGTATACAACATTCTGTCTGTGTGTATGCCTGAAGGCCAGAAGAGGGCACCAGACCTCATTACAGATGGTTGTGAGCCACCATGTGGTTGCTAGGAATTCATGTGGTTGCTGGGAATTGAACTCAGGACCTTTGGAAGAGTAGGCAATGCTCTTAACATCTGAGCCATCTCTCCAGCCCCTACTTTTTGTTTTTAAAAATATTCTCTGCTCTTCTTTTCTTTCTGAGCTACATCATGCTGTCTTCCTGACCTTTCAATTGAGCTTTTATTCCCCATCATGGTTTTCTAAGTTGGAAAAGTTCTTTCTCACTTTCTCATTTGTTTCTGGAATGAGAAGTACAAATGTTCCTTTCTGGGTGGCAGCGGCTTCTGTATGATGGGTCTAACGTCTCCTCGCTGCCTTTTTGTTTGTTTTCTACCACTGTAGTTTCTTGAAGGGCTTTTTCAGTCTCTGCTTTAGTCTTTGGAGGACTTTGCTGAGTCAGACTCATCCTGGGCTCTCAGCGCATAGCTGCACTTGTCTTCAAAAGGGCATACGTACTAAAATATTTACACAGGAACTGATAGGGTGTTGGTGATTTCCTTCAAAATAATAATAGGTGAGAATAAGTGGGGTGACAGATGGAAGAAGAGCTATGAGTTGGTAACTGTTGAGACTGAGTACAAGAGGATTCACGGTACCATTCTCTTCACAAGGGCACAAGTCTTCCATAGGAAGAGGAAGAAATAGGGAGGGGGAGGAGAGAGGAAGAGAGGTGGTGTGGGAGAATTGTCTGTATTCTGTCAATCATGATTTAAATAAATGCTGATTGACCATTAGCCAGGATGTACAGGTGGGACAACCAGACAGGAAGTAGAGGCGGAGCAAGGAGAATAGGAGAATTCTGGGAAGCAGGAAGCTCTATCTAGACTCCTGCCCAGACCACCAAAGAAGCAGGATGTGACCTGCCCCACTGAAAAAGGTACTGAGCCATGTGGCTGACATAGATAAAAATAATGGGCTATATAAGTTATAAGAGCTAAGAAGAAGCCTGAGCTAATGGGCCAATCAGTTTATAACCTAATGTAGACTCTCTGTGTGATTTTCTTTGGGACCTAAATGGCTGGGGACCGGGCAGGACAGAAACTCCCACAAGCAGGCCCCTCATGTTACAGAGAGGGTAAGAGGGAGGGAGATGCATCAGAGTGTCAATATCTCTTTTACCTAAAGGAGAACTCCCCCAAGCCATAGCAAGACAAGAAAAGAAAACAGCAACAGACATGGACCCAAGGATAGTGGGTCCCAGCTCCACCCCTGTGAAATCCTCCCCAGGCTCCATTTCTCTATTTCTGACACTCTCAAAGCCTGCAATTCCCTGAAAGCTTCATCAGACTTCCCAGAACTCAGTCAAGTTCTGCCAACTGTCTTGAGATAAGAATGGTAAAACTCACAGATAAAGAGGAGTTAGGGCATGACTCTGCCCCAGAGGAAAAGTTAAAAGGCCCATGCTCTTGCCACTGCAGACTTCGGGGTGTCCACAGTGACATTTGAGAGATTTCATTCCTGCACTACAATGCCTCCAAGGAAGCAGAGGAATGATCCAGAAACCCAGCCACAGCCAGAAGCTGCGAGTGCCCACAGAGCAGCTGCTAACATGGAGCAGCCCCTCTACACTGACTCAGCAAGAGTCCAACAGGAGAGCCTGGCCAGGGACCACTAGCAGGCACAGTAGTACAGTCAGGGTACGTCCCCCAGCCTCTCCCAGTCCTGGCCCTCTGCCCACTCTATCCCTTTAGGCATGGCCAAGGGAGAGCAGACTTGCTTACTGGGCAAATGATTCACTGCCTAGACTCCCTGACTCCAGGCTTCAGCAGAGGTGTGGTGCTGCCTGAGCATGGCAGGGAGATGCCAGCAATAGCTGGGGCCCTGACTGGGTTCATGCTGTCAGCAGAGTCTCACTGAGTTCCACCTGCATAGCCAGCACAGCTGGGCTTCCCCACAAGCATCCAAACCTACAGAGGGGTGGAGAAAATGGAGTCTCGGGTCACTAAAGACCCTGCTCTTCTTGGGAGAAAAGAGGAAATCAAAGTGAACAGACAAGTGTAAAGCCAAGAAAACTTAATGCAATGACCTTTCTCCGGGTCTCAGACAGAGCAAAGGTGAACCACAATGGCCTCTCCTGCATGGACCATAAGGTAGTCGATAAACGCATGTCCTCACTGAGTGTGTGTGTGTGTGTGTGTGTGTGCGTGTGTGTGTGTGTGTGTAACAAGCAAACACAGAATGTTTCTTTTAAGTTTCTTCAGGATTATAAGTACTTGTTCTAGGCCTCCATCAGTCACCTAAGAAACTATATTAATGATTTCTAACTTTTAAAACTATGTCCTTTCTGCTTTAGAAAATGTCTTTACAGTGCTACTTAGTGTCCACTAACTTAAAAGAGAAAACAGAGGCACAGCTAATGGTCATGGAGGCCTCAGTGCCCGATTCTGCACTAAGGGATTTACACCCATCATCGTCTTTCATCTTCTCAACAGGAAGGCAGGTGTATTACTAAGCCTACTTTCAAATATGGAGCCTGGAATCCAAATAGGCTGGTTCACAAGAAAAGCAGAAGCCAGACATCACTGAGTCCTCAATCAAGGCTCCAGACTACTGTGTTATAGTGTGCAGCCCCAAGAGAACACTTAAAGGGAATTTACATTTCATCAATACACCACCACCTATGCACATTTGAAAACAAGAAGGAGAAATAGCCATGCTCTGTATGGAAACATATAGCTGTTCCCTTCAGGGGAAACCATTCATTTCAATGTTTTAACTAGGTAAACAGAAGGCAGTACACCCCAGTCTCTAAGACAGCTGCCTACCTGATGTCTTTTCCCACCCATGCAGGCATCCCTAGGCCTCCAACTCCAGAGGTGCTAACAAATGAGAGAGAGAGAGAGAGAGAGAGAGAGAGAGAGAGAGAGAGAGAGAGAGAGATCTAAGTAAGGGTTAAAGCAGAAGGTTAGAGTCAGCAGTGAGAGAAGCCAAACTGAAAACAAAGCAGAAACGGACTGCGGCACTAGCGATCCTGGCAGCCTGTCATGGAAGGACTGGGATTAATGACAGGAAGAGCCTGAAAGCTATGACCCATTGCTGGTCACCTCAGCTATTCTCTCTCCCCACACTGTAACTGGATCCACCTAGACACAGTTCCAGAAGGCCATGGCGACTTACAACATAACCCAGTCTCCTTGTCCCAAGGACAGCCAGTTAAGTAATGAGTGGCATGCAGCTGAGGGCCATTGGCCCCAACCGTCATCCATCCCTACACTGTGTGGCCTAGACGGCAGCTACCATCTAGGACCATCAAGCCAGGACCACACCCCGAGCTGGCAGAGTTGTGAATGGAACAGAGACGTTGTACCAGTCCTGCTAGCTTTCTACTGTTGTAATAAACACAGGGAGCAAAGGGTTTGTTTCATCACACAGCTCACAGTCCCTGATAAGGAAAATCAGTTTCTAGAGGCAGAAACTGAAGCAGAGTCCATGGAGGGGTGCTGCTCATTGGCTTGCTTCTCATGACTTGCTCAACCTGCTTTCTTATACAACCCAGGACCACCAGCCCAGGGGTGGCACCACCCATAGTAGGCCAGGCCCTCTACAGGCCAATCTGATGGAAGGGTTTTCTAAGCTGACATTTCCTCTTCTAAAATGACTCCAGCTCATGTCACGTTGACAAAAACACTAGGCACAAAAGTAACGTGGCCTGCTGTCTACATGTCTATCTCCACTCTGGTCTTCAGAGCTTCCACCAGAATATCCCATTAAGTTCTGCATAAGGCACCACAGCCTACAGCTTCAAACTCTGCCACATTGCTCCCACATAGTTCCAAACAGTCGGGCTCATCAGGCGGCAGCTCTGTTTCTCAAGACTCTCTTCTGCATCATTAGTTTTCTCATTGCTGCATCAGAACACTGGACAGAAACAACTTCAGAGGAGAAGGTTTACTCTGGCTCGTGGCTCGGAGGATGCAGTCCATCACAGTGGGAGTGCAAGGCATGGGTTACATAGGATCAGCACTCAGGAAGTGCAGAGCTGGGGCAGGGGCCAGGAGTAGGCTATAACCCTGTAGCCCCAAACCCACAGTCCAGTATCTCCCATATACATTCCATGTCCAAAAGGTTCCACAGCCTCCCCAAACTGCACCACCAGCTGAGGACCAAATGTGCAAACGCATGAGCCTGTGAGGGTCATTTCACATTCAAACCACAACAGACATGGATTAAAACCCCATGTCGAAACAGGGGGAACATCCCAGGGAACCAGACCTCAGTACAGAGATCTGCAGAGCCCCTCTGTGCTGTGAAAGGAATCAACCTGAAACATATGCTTCAGCTGTGCATTCTTAAAAGTATTGTGTCACATTCTATAATAAGTTTTGATAAGAACCTTTCTCATGGAAAAAAGTCATTACATTGAAAACCCATATGAATCCGATAGCACGCTAAGGACTGGGTGTTGAAAAAGAAATTGAACTAGGACCCATAAAGATGTTCAACCAGCCAGGAAGAAGTCAGAGACCTCTGCCGTCTACTGTAAGCCACACATATGCTTCGGTCCTCCATCTTTCCCTCTGCTTTTGCTTAAGCAGGATCCCATGTACCCCAGGCTGGCCTTTAACTCACTATGTAGCCCAGGATAGTCTTGATCTCCTCATACATCTGCCTCCACCTCCTAAGTACTGGGATTCCAGGCATGCATTGCTATGCTCAGTTTCTCTCATCCTTTTTTTTTTTTTTTTTTTAAAAAGAAGGCCATTCACTGTTAACCAGTCCATGAAATCCTCCTGCCTCAGACTCCCAATAGATGGGAATATAGGTGCATGCCACTGTGTCTGGCACATTTCTGTTTTGGCTTAAAGAGATTTTGTAGCATTGAACTTTACATCTAATTAGATGGTGTTAGCAATGTGAAACAGATACCTAAGCAACAGAGACCTGTTTCGTCTTTTTAAAATAGATCATCTGCATGCTACTTAAAACTCTTTTATCAGGGATACACATGTACCTGTCTAGTGTGCATAAGGCCCTGAGTTCAACCCCAAAACAGCAACAACAAAGATTATGTTCAAAAGATATAGCAGGGACTGGGGAGACAGATCAGTGGGTGAACGCACTTCCCATGAAAGTCTGAGAGCCTGAGTCTCAATGCCCAGAACTCATGCAAAGGCAAAAGACATAGTATGAGCATGCGTAATCCCAGTGTTCCTACGGGAGGACAGGAGGCAGAGCCAGGACGACCCCTAGAAGCTCACAGGCCAGCTGACCTGGCCCACACAGCAGGAAAACAACCAAGAGACCCTGTCTCAAAGAAGGTGGAAGGTGAAGACTGACACCTGAGGTTATCCTCTGACACATACGTGTGCACCATGACATGTATGAGCCTGCATCATTCACACATACAAACGCAACACACACATTTATACACACACATTCTACACATACACAAGATATAGAAGGCAATTTAATACTATCTCTAGCTACATTATAATAAAAAGTAGCATGCAAGAATAAATAGTTCAACTTAAAATTTAAGGTTCTGTCTTCTGTCACATAGAAAAATCACTTGACAGACATTTATCAAAATGCTAACACTGGGGAATCTGTGTAACAGGAGTCCAGGTGACAAGTTTTCTTTATGTTCATCCATACTGTCAAACTCATCACATTTCTACATAGAATTGCATTATTATCAAAATTTAAGTCACTTGGGAGGAGACGAGGGAGGGAGAAGTGGGATTGGTATGTAAAAATTAATTAATTATTAAAAATTAAGTCACTTAATAACGGTGGCTACAATTTTTGGATGCCTTCTCTTTCTCTGGTGCAGTATGGAAATTCCACACACATTCCACCTGACCCACTCTTTCTGGCATCCCTGCAAGCTGCACAGCATTCCCATTTTACCCACAAGAAAGCTGGGGCTCAAAGCTAAGTGACATCTAAGACGAAGAGCCAGGCCTGGAACGTCACTCTGGCTTTTCCGTCTATGCTGCCCTAGCACCCCACATGGGCCAGATGTCAAGCAGTTATGTCTTGACAATACCCTCTGTTTCTCCTCAGCACTGGAACCTCATCTTCTTGTCATGGAACAGTCTCAGATTATAGAAAATTGGGCAGGAACCTCCTCTAATTCAGGGGTTCTCAACCTTCCTAATGCTGCAGCCCTTTAATATAGTTCCTCATGTTGTTTTAGCCATAAAATTATTTCATTGCCATTTCATAACTGCAACTTTGCTACTGTTATGAGTTGTAATGTAAATATCTGATATGTGGGATATCTGATATGCAACCCCCAAGGCGGTCACAACCCACAGGTTGAGAACCACTGTTCTAAACAGCCTAGGGCTGATATCTCTGCTGATCACACCAGCACTGCAGGTGGCTTTCTGGACAGTACTGTCCAGGGGACAGGTGTTTCTCAATGACATGACAAAAAGGAAGAAAACCTGTGTTTAGAAGGGGAGAGAATTAACAGTCGCTACCAAAGCCATTACCAAGCCTAATTCTACCCTCAAGTGTACTTCCCACTGGAACCCTGGGGTCTTAGCCTAAAAGCAAACGACTTGAGTACTATCCTGTGGTAGCCTTGTATACCTAGGCAAGTGTCCTAGGACTCTCATGAGCATGAAAGATCAAACCAGGGCACTCTAGCCACATATGGTGGTAAAGCTTGCTGGCAGACATTTCTCCAGTTATCCAGGCACAACTCAGGACAAACATGTGCCAAAAGCACCAGGCTCAAGACAATACATTAACTTGAGAGTTGGAATACCAGTGCCGAAAGGCAGGACAAACAACCTTCTTACACCAGGTGTGCAGTCAGTAGAGAACATATGAGTTCTGCTGTGAGAGGTGGGGCCAGACCCTACAAACTAAGTCTACATGACATGCTCTACCTGGGAAATCCAGGCAAACTCTCAGAACAGCAGTGTTGTGATGGCTGCCAAATGCATGGATAAGAATGAACAAAGCAGAGGACCCAAACGACCTGTTTCCCCACGAGAATGTGACTCTTGTGATGGGAATGAGCAGCCTGCAGGCCCAACACAACATCATCAACCCCTCTGTCTTGACTTTCAGAACCTTCTTCTATCAGCTTTTCAGACCCTAGGCTGAGAACTACCAGACAAGATTGACCCATCAACCTCTAAGGCCCTGTGGCTTCCTCAATTCCTATCTCACTACCTGTTCCCAGCAAGATCCACTGCCCTTCACTCGTGACAAGTCACCCTCAAATTACCTGTTCTCTTTTCTAAGATGTCGCATCTTACTCAGTGATTCTGCCCTAGGACGGCAGGAAGGGCCTCAGAGAGTGGTGACTCACACACAACACAAGGCAAAGAGCAGGCATCCGGCTCAGACTTCAGGACTCCAGCCCCACTGCGCACCAGCAGCCTCAGCCAACCCTGAGGGAAACTCACTGCTCACTCCCCGACTAGAGAGGTTCCATCTGTCAGCTCCAAAAGGCAGAAGGGACATGTGGCTAGCTGTGGTACCTATTAGTACACCAAAGCACATGCTGACCTCTAGGCTCCCTCAGTATCACAAGTACCTGTTACACACTTCAGAGTCCATGCTAGCATCCTAGCCCTTCTCACTCCCTCCACACAGCTACTCATTCTCTTTACAACCCTGCTATTTTGGCTATATACTCTCATTCTCTCTTCCTCTCTCTCCCTCCCTTTCTCTTTCTTTGTTCTCTCTTTTGTATTTGCAATAAAAACCTTCCTTTAGCCATATCATCAGTCGACACACCATTCACAAGAAGTGGATTTCCTTACTCCATCCTATTAGGTCACAGAAACCCACGACAAATGGCCGAGGTACCTATTAATATATCAAAGCTGATGCTAGCAAGCTCTCCCAGCATTTTCACCCAGCCCTCTACCCTAAACCTCTCCCTCCGAGGGCCTGGGCTTCTGCTTCCCTTCCCCCAGCCCAATCCCTGTATAGCTCAGCCATTTTGGCTACGCCCTCTCTTGGCCTCTTAGCCCTGGGCCACCTCTCTCGGCTATTCTCTTGCTCTCCCTCCCCACCTCTCTTCTCATGGTCCAGTTTAGTCTGCCAGCCCTGTTCGGCCTGGGCTCTTCTGCCTGCTTTCTCCCTTATGTCTACAATAAAAACCTTCTCCATACTTTAGGAATAGCTGCATCCTTCCTTATTTCACTTTTTCGTTCATATCCCAGCCCGAGGTTGTCCTAGCCACCTACACTTTTTTTGGTCATATAGTACTTTTTGATCATGTTTTTCCCCCTTCTGAGATGTCTTCATCAAACCCCTCCCCTCAAGGCTTAGGATCCATGCTGAAAAGGAGGCAGAAAGATTGTAAGTGCTAGAGGAGGCAGATGACTTCAGTCACCCATTCTCATGCCAACAGCTGTGGAGAGCCCTGCAGCACAAGGCACTCCCTCTTCCCGGGGAGTCACCTGCCTAGCACACTGACCCTTAACACACTGAGCTTTGTCCTCGGAAAGCAATGAGTAGAAAGAATATCAAGGCCCCACCCTACCTAACTGCAGTGTCTACTTGGCTCCCTGGACAGGAGTCACAACAATAACCACAGCAGGTGCTATTTCTTGCATCTTCTTAGATCCCAGGTGCAGTTTAAGAACTTCACATCCACACTGCCTCATCTACTCCTTTTCCAACCCTGCAACCTGCAGGCACCCCCAGTTTACCCATGAGAAAACTGGGGCTTGAAGGGCTCTGGAGTTGGCCTAAAACCTCTAAAATACGGTCCCTATCCAAGATCAGAACTAGAACCAAGAGAAAAATCCAGGCTGTTACTTCAAGAAATCAAGGTTCCTCCCAGACAGTACTCATAGCTGAGAATTCACAGACCTTGGCAAGCAAAAGCCAGCCGCTCTGGTCACTAAACGGTCAGCAGTCGGCACAGGGAGAGGAGGTGAGAGGGACATACAGATGATCCACACAGGAAGGAACAGCCCCTATTCTCACAACCCCTTCACACTGTCTGTAAGTTACCTCACCACCATCACTACTATGTACTGAGCACCTACTCCACGTCATAATTTCCTCCTGCAGACACGGTGAGAGAAATGCCCCCTGCAGTGTATTTGCAGATGAAGCAGTGGCCGTTGGTTATTCCCGCAGTTTCATAGGAGGAAGTTGTGAAGTGGGGTGCCCTGTTCCTCTCAAGACATCACTCTACCTCATCTATTCATCTTGTTTGAACATAACGATGGAAGGTTCTGGGGAGACTGAAACACAGAGAAAGAAGGGCTTGGGAGGAAGACAGAGCCCCTTTCGGAGCTATAAGGATGGGGCTTGCTCCAGGAAGGAGAATCACGAGAAAGCCACTCTCAGCTTTCAGAAAGAATCATGTGATTCCAGCCCAAAGGGTAAGGTGAGCATGAAGACATCCAGGAAGCAGTCCCTTGTAGCTGGAGCAGAACATCAATGGAGAAGAGAGGCCGACCCAGGGGGTGCAGACCTGTAATCCCAGCTACTCAGGAGGCTGGGGTAGGAGAACCACAAACTCTAGACCAGCCAGGGTAACTTAGCCTGTGTCAAAATAAAAAGGGGGAAGCAGGCTGGAGAAATAGTTCAGTGGTTGAGTATGCGAAGCCCTAGGTTCGATCCTTCCAGAGAGTAGGGGGTGGAGTGCAATGGAGGATGGGAGCAGGACCTCAGGCTGGCCCGGGAGCTCACAGTAGAGCAGCGGGAGGTTTTAGGCAGGGGAGATGTGGTAAGATCTGGGTTTCAGTGGAACCACCATGGCAGCAGTGAGACACATTCAACTGGAAGAGCAATAGACGGGCAGCAAGGGCGCAGTAAACAGCCAACAACTGTCTAGATGGGAGACTATTGGAGTGGATATTGTCATTGTTGCTTTGACTGGATTTAGAATCACCTAGGAAACACAAATCAGGGTGTCTGGATTCTACAGAGGTTTAACTGAGGAGGAAGACAGAACCATTCCATAGGCTGGAGAGTACTAGGCTAGACAAAAAGGCAACTCTTGCTGTCACACCCTCCTCAATGTGAACCAAAAGAAGTCCGCCCTTCCTTCCTCTCTCCCTCCTTCCTCCCTCCCTTCTCTCCTTCCTCCCTTCCTTCCTCCCTCCCTCCCTTCCTTCCTTCCTGCCATTGCTTCTGTCAGTCATTTGTCTCAGTGATGAGAAAAACAACTAATAAAATGGTTGAGGCCAACTACTGGTTGGAAATGGAGCTAAGAGGAGAAAGAGATAGTAATTAATTCATATACAGAGACCAAGCTTCCCCTGGTCTGGGAAGATCCCCGGAAGACCCAGTCTGGGAATCATGGTATCCAGAAAGGCTAGTTACTTCACAGGACCAGGACTCAAGGGTTTCAGGGCTCCATCCTCCCCAGCTCAAATCTGGTATGTACCAGAGAGGAGAGAGAGAGAGAGAGAGAGAGAGGCAGGGACAGAGAGACAGAGACAGACAGAGAGAGAGACAGAGAGACAGACAGAGAGAGATCAAAGAAAGCATCCACCTTCATCGTGTGCCACACCTGTGTTTGCCACATGATTCAACAGCATGACGCGATATCCATGGCCTTTCTGAGTTGGAGGGCAGGAGACAAGACAGGGAACTGATATATTTATAGGTTGCAATTCATCAGCCTTGAAAAGTACCTCTGGCCAGCCCCAGCTTCCCATGGGGACTTCACTTTCATCTCTTCCTTGGCCACTGTACCCCTTCCCACGGCTCCCATACTGCTGAGAAAAGGCTGCTTTGTGGTTCAAATAGAAACATAGGTGCCAGCGCTCCAGCTGAGCCTCCCAGCATGCATCTCCTCTCTCACACATCCTAAAATATAACTGCTTCAAAAGATGTCAATTTAGACATTGACAGTCATGGCCATTTTGTGTGAATTAAGCCCCAGCTGGGGCTTCAGCCCTAAGACCAGTAAGACACAGACACCACTTGAGGGGAACAGAAAATCAGAAGCAGTGTTTTCAGGCAGCCAGTGTCCTAAAGAGGGGAAAAAAGTCATGCCAAACATCTTCCTATCCTGCTTCCTTCTCCCACCTTGGGGCAGCCCATCTCTCCAGGCCTGGACACACCCAGCTATAAATAGGGTAAGAATAACCAAGAAAGAGGAAGTAGACTGGACCCTCGATGGTTCTGTCAACATGTTCCTCTTTCCTGGCATGATAACACACTGTGTGGCTGCTGCAGAGACTCCCCAGGATCTCCAATCTCGGGCCCCCTTAGTGAGCACCGAGGAATGCATTTTCGTGTTCACACGCATCTCCCACCTCCTGTGCTTTTCTCCTGTGTGACCGTGACAGTTTTGCTGAGGTGGGTGTGTCTTCTCCACTGGCCTCTGCTTAGGCTTAAGGATCCCTGTAACTACAGAGTGTGCAGAAGTGGTACTGCAGCTTCTAAACTACCACAGGAAAGATGGTGCATTTCTACCCTATTCATGGGTACGCTTTTGCTTGCAGACTTGAGCTATCACAGAAGGTAAAGGGCTTTGAAAGGGCCAAGCCCATGATCCTAGCCATCAAAGTCTCCTGATGCAGGCACCAGACATATAGGAAACAATCTTAAGATGGACGATCCTCCCTGTCTCTTCCTATGGCCTCACGCTGAGTCTTCTGCAGCTAAAGCCCAGGACACCAAGAAGTAGGAGGGATGAGACACCCTACTGAACCCTTTACAAAGGCTCTTACTCTGGCTGGCGATTCTGAAGCAATGGTGACGAAAACAGGGATGACACTGTGTAGTCCTATCTGCAGCCACTAGAGAAGCAGCTGCTCCTGGAAATAAACCCTGCAATGGAGGAGCATTTGCTTCGTGTCAGGTATTATGTTAAAAGCTTACGTTCATAACTTCATTTACTTCTCATTACAATGCTGAGTTAATAGTAGGGTTGTCCTCATTACAGAAAAGGAAATGAGTTCAGAGGCTGAGGATTCTGCCCAAGGCCAGACTGCTTGATTCAGAACTCACAGCACTCAAACAGGCCACATGAAGATAAGCCTTCACCATGAAAGACTTAACCTATGTGGAAGCACCATATGCACGTTCAGGATTTCCTGTTTGGGAATTTTCTGTTTTCAATGAACACGTGGCCCCATCACAGTTGGGGCAAGCCCCCTTCCCTGTTGCCTACCCACCCTATATCACCATTACCTCCTAAATCTCGCCGTATTTTTTTAAACACCTAATTCTTCCACCAAGGCCTTGTTCTGAGTTCTCCTTCTGCCTACTCCTAAGCCATAAATCTTTGGCAAACTATTTTGTTCTGTGCCACACACCATTTTC
Source organism: Ondatra zibethicus (assembly GCA_004026605.1). Classification (NCBI taxonomy): domain Eukaryota; kingdom Metazoa; phylum Chordata; class Mammalia; order Rodentia; family Cricetidae; genus Ondatra; species Ondatra zibethicus. The sequence continues at coordinate 235,621 of PVIU01000291.1, read as the reverse complement.
TGGTTGTCTGGGTGTGTTTACACAGTATGCCTCCAGAGGGCAGAAAGAATGTGCTAGAAGTAATGTCTGTGCTATGCAGATGACAGGTGACACATTGCGTGTCCTACAACATCTACACAATAGCAAGCACACCCCATTCTCACAAAGACCTGCCAGGTAATCAAACTGGTTAGGAACCACAGCTCACACAAAATGCAAACGCTTCAGGCTGTCACCTGCACATCACCCAGGATATGGAGAAGAGAAAGGATCTGAGGGCTGAAGAAGCAGCGCCATATACCACAGATACCACAGACCTCACAGGCAAGGAGGCCCAGATCCAAAGGCTTGAAACACTGGGAGGTACCATTTTAACCACAGTATATTCGTTAACAATTGTGGAAAGTTGTGACATACAGAGTAAAATTTCCTATGAATCATTCTCATCCTCTCCATCCAAGAGTAAGAAAACCAATCCCAAGCTTTGCTTACTGGATGTCCTTCACACTATGCTATGGAGGCTTTTCTGTTTTTTTCTCACACCTCCCTGCCCACTGAGAAGGAAGATGAAGCTTGCATATACAGCATTCCAGTCTCCCTTCAACATAACTACAAGCCCTCTTCTCCAAGAGACAGTATCTTGGGGGTGGGGGAGTAGGCCTTGAGTGTTATGGCCTGGCCCCAGCTTTAGAGGAGCAATCTGCTTTCTGATTGGTGCCATAACCAACATGTCCAACTGGCACGGCTGGGCAAACTCAAAACCATACTGATCCTAAGGAGTAACCAGGGCAGAAGAAGGACAGTCTATTTTTTTTCTCCATGTGGGAACATAGGTAGACAGACATAAGAAACATAATCAAAACTTGCCAAGGAAATGTTCTAATGCTTTATTCCCTGTCCAGAATGAACCCCCAGGTGAAATAAGAAGGTTTTAAAATATTTCTTTTGTGGGGAAAGGGATAAGGCCAGGAGGTGACGTGGGATGTCCTTCTGTATATGTGTTGCTTTTATTGGATAATGAATAAAGCTATTTTAGTCAATGGCTTAGCAGAGCAAAGCCAGGAAGGAAATCTGATATAAAGAGAGTAGGCGGAGTCAAAGAGACATCATGTAGCTGCCGAGGAGCAAATGCCGGAACCTTACAGGTGGGCCACAGCCTCGTGGTGATACATAGATTAATAAAAGGGGGTTAATTTAAGATATAAGAGCTAGCTAGGAATATGTCAAAGCTACTGGCCAAACTGTGTTGTAATTAATATAGTTTCTGTGTGATTATTCAGGTCTGGGCAGCAGGAAAAAGAACGAGCAGTCTCCATTTACAAGCAGGGAGCACAAAACAAATAGAAAGATATATTAAAAAGTCATAGGGACAACAACAGCATAGCATGATATTCCTAAAGGTGCAACAGTGGCACCCTTATCTTGGTGGTAATGAATAGATGCTAACTGGACTTAAGGCCCACTCAACAGAAAGGAAATCATGCCTGATACTGGAAATACAGTTAACTACTTGGGGCTAGTGAGGTTATGGATCTTTGAGGAGAAACAGTGCCACCACTTTACTAAACCTGTGCAGTCTGCATTCTAAATACTTATCCTCACACTCACAGGTAAGTACGGCTCCCACTGCTCCTCAAGCTTTTCTTTACCGCAGATGGAGAGCGCACTTCAGAAAACCACAACTGGTCAAAGCGTAGAGAACAGCTGGCGATTGGGTGTCCAGCCCCAGCGCATCCAGCTGAAGCTCCTGCACCTAAAGCTCAGGGAAGGCCTAGGAAAAGGGGTGGAAGGACCGTAAGGGCCAGAGGACCAAGAAAGACATCTGCTGTGAGACTGTGCCTCCCAGAAACGACAGGGAGACTGTACCCATGACATTGAAGCATGGCTGCCTAAAGAAGACCTGAACAAGGACACCACCAACAGAGAGGCTAACGTGGAAGGGGGAATCTCACAGGGTCCCATTCCAAACAAAAGAACCACAGACAACTAGTGACCTTTGAGAATGAGTCTCTCCCAGGATGGGCCCACTAATTGGTTATCCAGTACCGAGTGGTCAGCCTGAAATACACATACAAACAACACTAAATAGACTCAGCAGGCTTTATTTATATATTTATGGGTGTGCACACATATATACACACATATACAGGGGGAAAAGGTGTCAACAGGCTGACCCAGCTGTGAACCCTACCGACTACAACAGGAAACTGACAACAAGACACATGCAATGGTGCAATAGTGGCAACAATTGCTACTGGGATTAACCAACCCCTCTCTGATTGGGTTTGAGGCTACAGGAGGGAACCCAGTAATAGACAAACAAAACTGCCTACTAGATATTTATGTGTACACTCCCAGACAAATGCCACCCTCAGACTTAATCAGTAAGCCCTTCTTTCCAGCGGATTATAGCGAATGCAGAAATGCCTGGATGCTGAAGGTGCTCGCCAGTGAAAGCTGACTCTTAAACAAGACATTTATACATACGTCTATATAATATTTACTTACAATATTTATATACAGAAGTATACATATTTATATATAGAAGGATTGCAAGACACAATAGCAATCGCGAACTTACACCAGCTGCAGTTGCCTCATTGGGTCGGCAGCCAGGTTGAGTCCACTGCCAACCAAGGATAGACCCATTGATAGTCAGGTGTGGGTTCAGGAAGGGTTCATCCATTAAGGGCAGATTCTGGGATGTGGGGGGTTGCTGCCTTGATCAGTGTACCTACTAGTGAGGCATTAACTCCAAGTGGATGGCCACACAGGCAATCCTGGTTAAACTCAATGGGTCACAAAATAAACAAATAAGATATGAATCTGGATAGAAATGGGAGGGGATAAAGGAGTGTGGGAAAAGAAAGAAACCAGCACGCATTACATACATGTATAAAACTGCATGAATACATGTAATTAACTGAAAAGAGAAGGACTTTTTCCTTTTTCCCCAAGAAGGGGCACCTTTACTCCTCAGAAAGCAACTATCATTATCCTTCCTGAACCCCCAACTCTCCTCCAACACACTACATATTAAATAAAGCACCAAAAAGCTTATGAGGAACCTATAATCCCTGGCTCATATAGCCCAGCCACACCTAAGCTAAAGACTCATGTGCAAGATCCCCAGGGCAGAGCTGGGTCCAATCAAGAGAAAGGCAGAAGATAATATTTTAAAGTTTTTCTGACTCTCATTTTTTCCTCAGCATCCAGAACAGCATGGCTTCAAATGTTCCTTTCAATCCCACTCTGTCTTCACTTAAAGGAGCTCCTCCACCATATGCTCAAATTCCTTTTTAAAGACTGTCTCTGGGGCTTGATATGTATAGAGTACCTGTGAGGTCCTGGGTTCAAACCCCCAAAAAGACATGTGCACACGCGTGTGCGCACGCGCACACACACACACACACACACACACACAGAGAGAGACAGAGAGAGAGACAGAGAGAGAGACAGAGAATCTGTCACACCAATTTTGCAGGATTCTAGTTACTGTGCCCTCTCTCTTCCTTCCACTACAGAAGTTCAGAAGTCCCAGAGCAGAGAGACCAAGATTCTCACTGGGCGCTGAGCAGGGAAACAGCTGGGGAACTCTCTGTGGCCAGCTGAGTGCTACCTCACCAGAAGCAGACCCAAATGGAAGCATTAGGAACGAGTATTGAAGTCAAAGTTTTCTCTCACAGGATTAATCCAAACACTACATGAGTGGGCACCACAGGGCACGCTCAGCTCCCCTCCCTGAGGGACAGTCACACTGGTCAGATACCTGACAACACACTCAGCTGTAAGGGCCCTGCTCCCAGGAGGGCGGCCTCCAAGGCTCTAACACTTTTCAGTGTTTACATTAGTTTTCAGGCTAATTTTTTTTAATTTTATAAAGAATTTTCTGAAATCGACTTATACTTCCTTGGTTTAAATAAAAACAAAACTACAACACAAATTAAAGTGAAAACAAGAGCCCAATAAAGTGAGACTTGTATGTTAGGACCATGTTTTGGAGAGCTATATGTAGGAACAATATTAGTTTAGGAGAAACATGAACAAAAGCAAAATTGAGATTCATTTTGTGCTTTTGGAGGAGCCTGGGGCAAGGGGCCTGGGCAGAAGGGGATGTGGGGGTTTGTATTAGGACCATGAGGTCTAAAGGTGGCAGAGTTCTTCAGTAGGGCTCCTGCAGTTCCTTCTATGGGAATATTGAACCCCACAAAGGCCCCAAGACCAAACTTAAACTTGGTCAAACTAAATCATACCAGATTCTGGATCAAAGATGTGTCCTGTGAAGTGCTTGACAGGGTCTCCCACCACAGCACAGAGTAGAGAAACTCCACCCAGGCATTTGAGAGCTCAGGACTTGTATTCAGGCTCTGCTATTCAGTAGCTGTATGTATGCTCTTAAGCAAAGCAGTCAAGTACCCTGAGACTCAGTTTTCTCTACTCTAAAATGGGGTAACTACCATCTGCCTTAGTGTGAAGTATTTCAGGTAGGCACTGTTTCAAATAAAAACATTTTTGTTTTATTTTTGCCGTTGCTTTGAGATAGGTGTCTCATGTAGCCCAGGATGACCTGGCATTCACTATGGCTGAGGATGACCTTGAACTCCTACCTAGAGCCTGTTGAGTGCTGGAATGGCACGCACATGTCAGTACACTTGGCTGCTCAAGTAAAGAACCAAACAGAAAAGACGATTGTTCTTTAGCTCCATCTCCAGGCTATCCCACCTCGTGTTGTCTGTGTGGTGGATAAGCTAAGAAAAATCACACCCTCCAAAGGAAAATTCTTCAGGGAAAGCCTGCCTCTGTATTTGGAGTCCACTGACAGCCTCTGAATTGGGTCTCTTCCCTTTTTGCCAGCTGCTGCACAGGGGAAAGGTAAACTAATCTTATTAACTGTGATTAGAAGGGCAGGCCTCCTATGGCACTTGAGAGGGGAACTCTTTTTAGATACAACCATGCCAACAGCTGAGAGAAAGAGACTTCTGTGCCCTAGCATTCCTGTCCTTATGTATAGGGAGCTAGGAGTTCACTGCCCAAACAATTATAACATTTTTTCATAAAAATTATACTACCCACAAGAGCAATGAACATTCAATCCTTTAATAGAGCACAAGAAAGAAAATGATGATTTTGTGTTAGTAACGAAGAAGGACACACAACACTTCAGTCCCCATCATTGACCTTGCCTTACAAGACCTTAAGCAGCCTGACTCCTTAGACCAGGCTTGGATCCTCTTTCTACTATCATCTGCGACACTCTGGAATTAGTTGTGCTCCAGGCAAAGTAACAGGGCTGTGATGCTGAATGAATGGGGATGAAGAGATGGCTCAAGCAAAGAGCACTTGTTGTTTTTGTGGGGAGGGAGGCAGGTCCCTTCACCAGGAAGCCAATCGTGTGAAAAGATAAGAATGAAAACTCTGTGCAGATTGACTTCATCAGCCTGGACCAGACGACGGGGAGTCTAATAACAGGCAGTTTATTCCCAACGTATTTAAGCCCAGCATAACTTGGAAATGAGTTTCCTGGTGTGATAGGATCCCCACCACCTGGGGAAGGGCAATTACATTGAAACTCAACTGAAGGTGCAGGCCATTTCTTCCAAGATGGGTTCTAGAGATAGGTTACCTGTACTAACTTAAGGACCTAAGGGTCTCTAGCCTGGTCTCGGTCATACAGATAGCATAGAGGTCATGTGGGTATTAGCCACCTCTGGCCCTGGTTCGTGGGAGCTTGGGGGATCCTTTGGCCATCAGAGGCATTTAGGTTACTAGCCACCTTGGGTCTTCATTGTAAGAGTTTGATATGTATGGCCTGGCCCAACAGATAATACAGATCACAAAGCTGTTAATCACTTCCACTCTCAGCTTTTTGGACGGAAGGGAAGAACAGGCTTTTCATCTTTCCCATTGGAAAGCCTATGTGCCTAAGATTCCTGGTTTCTCTGAAGATCCATGGGCTCGAGAACCTTTGTGCTCTGCTCCCAACAGTTGTTCTTGCAGAGGATTCGGGTTCAGTTTCCAGCACCCATGCTGAGGCTCACAGCCATCTGCAACTCAGTTCCAGAGAATCCAACAACCTCTCTTGACCTCTGCAGGCGACACACACACACACACACACACACACACACACACACATACACACACACAATTAATTTTAAAAATAGTTAAAGTATCACCATGGGACTCAGGAATGCCAACTGCAAGACCCTGGCAAGCCACTCAGCTCCTAATCACAGCTATAAGGCTCCATAAACTCTACTCATTTCAACAAACACAAAAAGAATGACTGGAAAGGAAAAATTATCACTATTTTCCTTACCATGATCCTTTTTTTTTCTTCCTTCTAAGATTAATGGGATGCAGAAACCAGAAACTCTAAGTATTCAGAGAGCAAGTACAGTATGACTTAACAGGATATGAGGCATGCAGACAAGAATAGGAGAACTGAATATAAAGATGCAGACAGTTGGGTCTGCCCACTTGATTATCTTGACATTTTTGGTGTTACATTGCTCTACAGGCACATTCACTTCCAAGCCACCACAAAGATTCATAGACAAAGACTACTAGGATTAGTCACTGATGGTGCCCTGCTGCCCCAATGGCTGAGGGATATGTGGACGGTATTGCTGAGAGGCAAACATTAGGCTTACGCGATGGGGGAAAGGCCACTAGCCAATCACATCAAGTTGGGGTGTGGCTACTTGGACCCCAGATAGAAAATCGAGAGAACACAGGTGTGCTCTCTCTCCATGCGGTGTCCACCAGACGGATAGGACTGCAGCGTGAGTGGCGTGAGTTCCCCCCTTTTCTTTCATTAAAAATACCTGTTCCTATTAAGCTGGCTTGGTTATTGATTTGTGCCGACTTAATACTTCTTCACTTATGACTACATAAGGCAATCCAAGAAAATCCTCAGAGTCCCAGGTTCTCAAATGATTATGAAAAGAGAACCAAAAGCAAAGGCTCAAGCCAGGCATAGTGACACACACCTTTAATCCCAACAGGAGGCAGAGGCAGGTGGATCTCTGTGAGTTCAAGGCTAGCCTGGTCTACAGAATGAGTTCTAGGCTAGCTAGGACTACAGAGTACAAAGACAGAGAAGGGGGGACAGAGTCAGATGAAGGTTCAAAGAGAACAATACACCTTGACAGAAGCAGAATCTATCCAGAAAGGAACTAGGGCCAAGAGGTGAGAGCAAAATTTCTTAAAGACCCTGAAACTGATGATGCTAAACACCAGGACCCATGCCAGTGGCTACATAATATATGGGGGGGAGGGAGAGAGCCAAGAACACCTTTGGTGTCAAGAATTCTGATTTTCAAAAACTCTTAAAAGAAGAAAATTTTAACAAAAGAATCCTACTGACGTTCTTACATTTTCATAGAAAAAGAAAACTTGATTGCAATTTGTTTCTTAGGAATAAACTTGGGGTTTATTTAGGAAGGATGGCAAGTGACTTCTTTAGTGTGTTGTTTTTTCTACTGTCTTTCAGCCATGTGTGGATTACATTACACTTTGAATTTTTAAAATCTATAGTGAAACTGGAGAGAACACACCAAAGCACAGAAAGCACATAGAAGACTAAATTCCAAAGGCAGCAGCATGAAGTGTGATCTATAAAGGCTAGGGAGCAAGTGCGGCAGCCAAGGGTCTAGCTTGACAATCAAGGGGGGGGGAGCGGGGGAGTGCCAGAGCTCACTGAGTGTCAGGGACTGCTACGAATTCATCAGGCAGTCCTGTTCAATCCTCGCTTCCATCCTGTAAAACTAGATAGGTGCTGTCATAATTATTGCTATTTCACATTGGCAAAACTGAAGGCACACAGACTAGGTCCTCTGTACAAGGCCCTCAGCTAGCAGAGCCAGAGGTGAAGCCAAGCCAGGCACGGCTACAGCTCACACAGGTCATCTCCATAGCAAAAGGGGGTTCACCACCTAAGACGAGGCTCTAAGAAAAAGAATGAGTTTAAATGATGCCCCTGTGTGGAGAGGACATGGGAAAACACTCAGGACGAGCTCTGCAGTGCTTACGACATTTCTGGGGGAACCTAGGAGATACTGTTCACCGCAGACTTGAGGAGCACTGTATAAAACAGAGCTGTTACACAGAAATGGAAAGAGGCAAACATACTAGGCCTCCCTTCCTGAAAAAGACCACAAAAATAATGAAAGAAGCAGAGAACTTCAGCTCACCCTGAATATCCCCAAGTCTTAAGTGAGACTGCAGAACAGGCTTGCATGGGACAGCCAGATGTGAAAGGAGGCATTCGCTTTGACCTCAGCAGCAGACTGCAAAAGAAAGGTAGGGAGGGGACAGCAGAGAAGAGATCCTGCCTTAGTCCTGGAGTGTATGTCAATTATCAACTGAGCGTCCAGCAGAGCCAAAACTGGCCAGATGTCCCACTCCATCAGACCAAAGGGTAGCAGACAGACAAGATGGGTAGCATTTTCCAGGGGGTCAAGTACTCTGGGTTAAGGCTGAGTCCAGAAGAAACAGGACCCATGGGGCTCTTCCACAAGAGGGTCTTGCGCCATCATCAGAGGTTGTGAGATGTAGCACTTTTTCCAGCTCCCAAGGAGACAAATCTGCTTGTCTCAGTGTGAAGGTAAACAATACCGGGCCAGCTCAGACGGCAGGAGGCCCCGGACTTCAGTAAAGCAATTCACGCTCAAGTACAACTACACCTGTGTCTATCTAAAGTGATCAGAGATGGCACCAAGTTCCTATTTCTTGGGAAAAGAAAAAAAATAGAACAATTTACTGAATATGGTACCTGGGTGGAGTTCATTCGGCCCACATTATCCCATGTCACTGCTGCCGTATGTATTGTCCACAGTTTTTTATAGGTAGGATTCCTGGACAGCATTAGGTAATTGAGAAGTGAAAAGACTTGATCTGCCCTTGTTTGGTTTCTGTTGCTGTGATATACACCATAGCCAAAAGCAACGTGGGGAGAAAAGGGCTTTGTCTGGTCACATGTCCATGTCACAGTCCATCACCCAGGGAAGTCGGTGTAGGAAGGGGCTCAAGGCAGGACCTGAAGCAGAAGCCATGGAGGAACACTGCTTACCGGCCTGTTCTAGCCACAGCTTGCTCAGCTTGCTTTCTTACATAAACCAGGACCACCTGTCCAATGGTGGCACCACCCACAGGAAGAAAATGTCCCACAGATGTGCCTAATGGCCATTCTGATAGAGGCATTTTCTCAATTGAAGTTCCCTCTTCCCAGGCAGCCCTGGCTTATATCAAGCTGACAAAAAACTAACCAAGATTATTCAAAATCTGTCTGACTCCCAAGCCATTGTTCTTTCCATCAAAACCTCCACATCTCCCATAAAGAGGGTAAAGCCTGGGGAAGTGGGGGGAAAAGAAAGGAACCCACAACTTAGCTTATAATATGTCTAATTTCTATTATTCACACAGGGCTCCAGGTCCTCCCAAATTTATGTTGGTGAGGTTACAGAAAGACACAATTAAGACCACACATATGGTCTTGAGCCCCACAAGAAGAAGGCCTATGTTGATTCTGAGTACAAGAGGCAAGCTGAGCCAGCGATGCCCCTTGCTTAGCTCCAAGGACAGAAGTGGCAGACAGCTGTGTCCTGCTTTTAGGATGAAAACTGTCCTTGGTCTGTTGTAAATCCCATCGTGATTCATGTGACCAGAGCATCTTCTGTCTCCGAAAGGACATCTGTCACAGCCTGAGCAGCAATGGGGACAGAGGAGCATGCACAGGTTCCTGTCAACTGTTTCTCCAGCACTTTCAGGGACCTAGACCCTCCACGGAGCCCTGAAGCGGGGGAATCTGGGCATCCCGCAATCTGTTGTGTGGATGCAGATAAACCATGTAGTCACTGCCTGCCCCCGACAACACTGACATTCACTCTAATCCTGGGAAGGATCTCAGGCAACATCTCATCCAAACCTCTCACTGTACAGAGGAAAAATCTGAGGTCATTAGGGACATTGCAAGGTGCATCCAACAATACCTAGCCAGTTGATGTCAAGGATGCAGTTGGTACTCACATTCCTTCTACTATCCCAGGCCATCTCTGAAACAGATGCCCAATTCAAGGTCTCTCTGATGAGGATCGCTTGTGACCATCTCGGACACTTAGTTTTGTATTAACAAAAACTAAGCTGCTGTGAGATAGTGCTCTTGTACCCTGTAAAGATCTGTCATTCATACTGGCTTAATAAAATGCTGACTGGCCAGTAGCCAGGCAGGATGTATAGGCAGGGCGACCAGACTAGGAGAATTCTGGGAAGAGGAAAGGCTCAATCTGCAGTTGCCACCCAGATGCAGAGGAAGCAAGATGAAAATGCTACACTGAGGAAAAGGTACCAAGCCATGTGGCTAAACATAGATAAAAATTATGGGTTAATTTAAGTTGCAAGAGATAGTTAATAATAAGCCTGAGCTAACAGACCAAACAGTTTATAATTGTTATAAGCCTCTGCATGTTTCTTTGGGACTGAATGGCTGTGGGACAGACACCTCCATCTACACTAAGCCCTCTCATTCCAACCCTGCAGAGGTTCCAGAGTAGACAGGCCCTATGTTAACAACCCTGCCTTAGTGAGAGGAGCAGAGTACGGTTCTACAAGAGGGTTCCAGGGTCCCACAGGGGACTCTGTGTAAAGAGCTGTGTTCTCTGGGCCTAGGCAAGAAGCTATATTCTTCAGACTGTGATCTCATGACTTTGTGTTCACAAGCAACCCTGAGCTACATCACAGAGAGGATAAGGTGAAGTACCAAGTTAAGAATAGAAAATTATTCAAGAGATGTGAAGGAAAGGAGAGAAAAGGGCAGGCTCTTGTCTTCTTATACATCTTGATCTTGAGCAATGACAAGACCATAGGCCATCTGAAAATGCTGGTCACTATTACTTACTGCCTGTTCTGTGTATAAAGATTATAGGGATGGGACCAGAAAATAATATGTTTAACTCTCAGGGCAGTGGTAGTTTAAATTTGAAGAAAGAGTTTTAAGATTCATCTGAAATCAGAGTCCCCAATCACAGCCTGGAAATCCCTCCCATGGTCTTCCACACAAGGCAACTATGGATGTTTGGAAGAAATTGGCCCTTACAGTCTCGCAGGGAATAGCACTATTAAGATGTATGGCCTTGCTGGAGTAGGTATGACTTTGTTGGAGGAAGTGTGTCACTGGGGGTGGGCTTTGAGGGCTTCAGATGCTCAAACCAGGCCCAGTGTGGCTCACTTTCTCTTCCTGCTGTCTGCTGATCTGGATGTAGAATCCTCAGCTCCTTCTCCAGCATCATGTCTGCCCACATGTTTCCCACTATGATGAAAATGAACTAAACCTCTGAAACTGTAAACCAGCCCCAATAAAATGTTTTCCTTTATAAGAGTTGCCATGGTCATAGTGTCTCTTCATACCAATAGAATCCTAACGAAGTCAGCAACCTTCTACCCCAACTCCAACGCAAGCTTTGCTAGTGCCTAAATGGTGCCCAAGGTCTAGAACTACTCCCTGCCCCAGTGTAAAACCTCCAAAGAAGCCTCTGAAGGATGAAACAGAAAAGGAAACCAAGCAGGGTTCTAGAGAAACAGTGGCAAGAGTCCCAAGGGTTCAATGTCCCTTCTCAGGCTCAATAGTTCCTCAGCTCTGCTGGTGGCAGTTAGGAACTGAGGTAAAAGAATCCAAAGGAAATGCCTTCCCAAGCCACAATCTCACATGGGTGTATGCTATAGAGATGAATATTTTGCTTTGGTATGGATCTTGGTTTATTGATACAAATTTAAGGTCAATTTCATTATATGTATATTTCTGTTCTTGTTTAAGGTACTGTGTTTGTGCAGCTTGTTTAAAAATATAATGTATAATTAAGAAATACAGGTTAATAGATAATCATCTGTAATAGTAAAACTTGTAGTCATGCTAGTTAGGTTTTCTAATTATGAAATATATAGAGATATATATTTCAGAAATATATAGAGATATATTTCATATGGATAGGTATGACAATGAGACACATCTGCTCTAGGTAGCACCAATCTTCTTCAAGAGGATGATGGGTATTGAAAGGCTCCTTATGGGGTTTGTTAGCTATTTGGGCAAGAAACTGCTCTTGCCTGAACCGCTTGATGGTATGCTGTATAAACTGGACATATAGGACCCACAGAAAAATGACTGCTAAAGTCGCCTAAAGAAGGTAAGACAGTCCTTTGGGTTCCTGCTTCAGAAAAGAGTCTCCCAGACATTCTGCAGGACACAGAAGAAGGTGACTGACAAACTGCCATTATAGGTGGAACTGTTTTTAAAATTTCCTGTTTCATGGAAAAGTCTACCAGATACTATGAACCTGTAGGCTGAAGATGGATGCTCCAACAAGAAAGAAGGATTCTGGGTGACTGTCCAGGAAGCAAGATGTCTCTGTCAATTCTAGAGTTTTGGAAGTTGCTTACAATGCACTTCCTATTTACTTAGGTGATATTATATCCTTCTGGAGTCTTTGATGGAGTTGAAGAAAGATAGCTATAATTATAAAAGATTAGATATAAAACTTTAGACTCACAAAGATAGGATAAATGATAGAGTATGTTCCTTAATTTGCCAAATGTAAATGGACTAAATATTGTAACTATAATTCTTGCTTGATAAATGTTTTGTTGTATAAAATCTTGCTATATTAAAGTTAAAATGTTCCTTTTAATTTTTTAAATTTTTTTCAAAGATTTATTTATTTATGTGTACAGTATTCTGTCTGCATGTATACCTGCAGGCCAGAAGAGGGCACCAGATCTCATTACAGATGTTTGTGAGCCACCATGTGGTTGCTGGGAATTGAACTCAGGACCTTTGGAAGAACAGGCATTGCTCTTAACCGCTGAGCCATCTCTCCAGCCCCTAAAATGTTCCTTTTTATTTAGACAGAAAAGGGGAGGTGATGTGCGAATCCCCTCTGTATGCTGTGAATATCTTTCATTATCATTGGTTAATAAAGAAGCTGCTTTGGGTCTATGGCAGTGCAAAACAGAGCAAGGCGGGAATTCTAAGCAGAGATAGAGGAGAAAAGAAGGTGGAGTCAGGAAGATGCCACGTAGCTGATGAAGGAGACAGATGACCTGGGACCTTACCAATAAACCACGAGCGTTGTACAAAAATACAAAATAACAGGAATGGGTTTATTTAAGATGTAAGAGTTAGTTCTTAGAAGCCTGAGCTAATGGGCTAAGCCGTTTTGTAATTAATACAGTTTCTGTGTGATTATTTCGGGTCTGGGAAGTTGGGAAACAAACAAACAGCCTCCAACTACAAATGTGGGAGGTCCCCCTTTCTGGAACCTTCTCATCACCTTTTTCTCCCCACTTTGTAGTCATCAACTGTTCTTCCCTCCTCAGGTCAGTCTCCTGTTGAGCATATGCCTTGATAATCTTTCTTATGGCACTAACGTCCCCTCCATCCTTCTTGTCATTGAGTAGCCTTAACTTTAAGCTTCTGTGTGAGTTTGTTTTAATCAACATCCTTCTCTCTGACCCCACAGGGAACTCCTTGAAGGCAAGGCCTAACTCTGTGTTCTAGCTTACTGTTATAACCCTAACATTCAAAGAGAGCCAGGGCCTATGGTTATTGCTCAGTGGTAAAGAACTACCCAAGGTCCAAGATTCAGTCTCCAAGGCCACCAAAGCAAAAGGGGAGGGGGACAGGGAAGGAGGCTAGGTGAGCTAATTGGTAGGTAAACAGGAAGTTCTGTGTAGGAGAGAGCCAGGAAGGACCAGGGAAAGGGAACGTCAGCATCCGCACAAGACCGGTCACTGGCCACACTGTTTTCTTCTGCAGAGTCATGTCTGCCGGCTTGCTGTTTGCTTCACTCTAGCTTTATTCGATTATGTATGTATTTTGGCTGTAGAAAGTACATCCCATCAACTGAGCACAATGCTCTGGGACATTTCTGGTAGCCACTAGCTAAACTTAGATACAGCCTCCAGTGACGAAAGGTAAGTCCAAGGCTTTTACTATCGGCATACTTTTCCCCAGTAAAACCTGAAAAAAATCTAGTCTTTTCTAACTCAGGTCAGGCTTGGGTGGTGAGCACATTTACCTGCCAAGCTATCTTGACAGCATGGGGTTCATTCTTGAGGCGCACGCAAAGTCACCCACCTACCTCTCAAGGAAGATGAGGAGCTGACCCCTGCAGCTGATCCCTTGCTGAATCCCAGACCCATTCTGGGATAGTTTGTGCTTTCTTATTTTAGTCACCTATAGGAAATCTGCTTTTTTTGGGGTATTTTTTGAGTCAGGGTTTCTCTCCATAGCTCTGGCTGTCCTGGAACTTGCTCTGTAAACCAGGTTGGCCTCAAACTCAGAGATCCACCTGCCTCTTCCCCAAATTTGCTTCCCCAAATGCTGGGATTAAAGGCACGTGCCACCATCACCAGACTTTTAGGTTTTTGTGGCTAGTCTTCATCCTCTTCCAGGCAAGTCTGAGGCCACAATGCTCCTGTACAGGGTGCCTATGCCTTACCTGCTCCATCTACAGGCAGGAATACGACCTATCAGGAGTATAGGACCAAAATGTCCATCTAGTTTATGAAGCAGCAAACCCAGCCATGAACAATCCTACACAGAGACTGAGGCGGAGCCTTTGGCTAATGTCTGGCCCGTGTACTCCAGAATGAGAAGATTCGAGGAAGCCAATGTGAGGCCAAGGAGAAGATGGCAGTTGAGTCCCCACGCTGTAAGAAAACTTGTCTCGGCTTCCTGAGCTTGTGAGGTGGCACAGGACTGGAGGTGGTGGGTGGGCAAACTTGAACTCTGAGCTGCAGAAGCTGCAGTCAAGTAACACAATGGAAACAGAGGGTGGCAGGAAAAGCAAGCTAAGTGGGTCCCAAGTCAGTCTGAAGAGCAGGGGCTGGCCCGAGCAGACTGGTACTGCCTACTAGGACATTGCAGTAGTAGCTGTCTGGGCGGGTCCTGGCAGCCAATGGCTGACTCCCATGTAGACACTGGACAGCAAGTTAGCCAGGCTGGCCATTAGGAAGACATGGAGACAGGAGGCACAGACATTTGAGAATGGGAATGAAGATACTGTTTAATGCCACACTCAGGCATCCAGAGCAGGCTGGTGCGCTCAAACAGAAAGGGCCAAGGCCCTGGGGATCACAATGAGAATTAAAAGCAAACTCTATGCAAGCGAGATGTGAATGACATTCTTGGATAAAAGGAATTTTTACATTTTAAGAACCCAGAGTAATTCAGTCCATGTAACCACTCATTCACTCATCCATCCATCCATCCATTCATTCATTCTATATATGCACACACTGAGGGCCACGGCATGCTCCCTGGAACCATGCTGGTGGCAAAAGACAGTGTGTTCTGGGAGACAGAAACCTGCTCAAGGGAGAAAGTTCCTCTGGAGGAAGACAGAGATGGGCCAGCAAGGACCTCAGGAGAATGGCAAGCTGTCATATAAAAGGGGGGCAGGTGTAACTAGCCCCAAATCAAGTACACTTCCATTTACCTCTGCAAGGATTAAAGAAGGAGTTGCTTAGCTTTGCCTACAGAGCTAGTTCAAGGCCAGCCTAGACTATTATAGGAGACTCTATCTCAAAAGCTTGAAAACAACATCAATAACCTACTTGAGATCTCCTGAAGACAAAGGCAGGAGATAAACAAAACTTGAATACAATTTGGATGCTATATGACTCAACAAACAGGCTAATACTATTCATAAAAATTAAAAATTCATATAAAAAATTAAAAATCTTACAAAAGGGCCATACAAAGTAATAGTGAGATACTCCGCTGTCTACAGAGTAACAGTGAGATACCCCACTGTCCATAAAGGAACAGTGAGATACCCTGCTGTCCATGAAGTAACAGTGAGATACCCTGCTGTCCATGAAGTAACAGTGAGATGCCCTGCTGTCCATGAAGTAACAGTGAGATGCCCTGCTGTCCACGGAGTAACAGTGAGATACCCCGTTGTCCAGAGTATCAGTGAGATGCCCTGATGTCCATGGAGTAACAGTGAGATACCCTACTTTCCATGGAGTAACAGTAAGACGCCCTGCTGTCCACGGAGTAACAGTGAGATATCCTGCTCTACAACAGCAGCAGGCAAGCACCAGTCTAAGGCCCAGGAACATAACAGGCAAATTGACAGGACCAGGAAGAAAAACACACACCAAGCAGTGTGTTTATCAGAATGCTAGAGGTAGGCATTTTAAAATTCATAAGCACATAGAAAAAAACTAGAAACATTATTTTACCCTATATTTTTTAAGGAAAGAAGTTATTAAATTAAACTGAAGTAGCAACAGTATCTTCTCTTGTAAGTCCTTATATTTTCCAAAGCTTTTTCATAGCATCTTATGTTACTTTTTTTTGGTTTTTCAAGACAGGGTTTCTCTGTGTAACAGTCCTGGAACTCACTTTGTAGCTTTGTAGGCTGGCCTCGAACTCACAGAGATCTGCCTACCTCTGCCTCCCAAGTACTGGGATTAAAGGCATGTGCCACCACTGCCTGGCTCATTTTACTTTTATTTTGGGCAGGGCTGGGGCTTGAACCCAAGACATATACATGCTAGGTGAGCACTATACCACTGAGACATATCAACAACCTCGTAATTTTAAAAAATAATAACTTACTACATTTACTTTATTTACTCTCTCTCTCTCTCTCTCTCTCTCTCTCTCTCTCTGTGTGTGTGTGTGTGTGTGTGTGTGTGCGCGCGTGCGTGTGTGTATAACTTCTGGGAGTCAGTTTCTCTTTTCACCATGCGAGTCCCAGGAACTGAACTCGCATCAAGTTTTGCAGTAGATGGCCTGCTGGGCCATCTCACCAGCCATACCTTGTAGCTTTTCATGGAACTATTCAACTGCAATTTTGCTGAATGCCTTCATGTCAAACCACCCACCACAACAATATCCTGAAGTCCACCTACTACCCCCAAAAGATGGGATTTCCTTTAACAGATCATCATTCTTCAGTGCCTCTAGTAACAAGTAACTGGTCTTCCCCAGTGGGAAGAAGTAGGCTGACACAGATCCGTTTTTATAGGCAGTGACTTTTTTTTTTACAAGGACTTTTAAGACGTTATGTTCAAGTCACTGATGTAATACCGTCTAGTAATGCAAGCCATTAGTTTTAAAAGAGGTCCAGGTCTTCCATCTCAGGGCCTGGCTGACTTCCTCAGCTGTGCGATACTAAACAACGGAGATAAGGGGTTTTCCCTGGATGAAGCCTCCACAGCAAGGCTGCTGGATGCTTCTTCCATGACTTATGCCCATCTATAATAACAAACCTTGATTATTAGTGACATCAAGCTGTTACGAAGTCTTAATAAAGTGGCTGATTAAAATGTTTTATTATGAAGCCCCTTCTTCAGCTAGCACATTCTGCCCAATTAATGTAAGAACATGGGTTTAAACAGGGTCTCTGGGAAGCTACTGGGCATGGACTCAGCTGAGGGAAACCTATCTCTCTGGACCAGTGTGGAGGCACAGGAATAAAGACATAACTCAAATGGCTTTATCGGGAGGGAGATTTTTAGTGATCCCTCATGAAACCCTGAATTCACATGTTGAAAATTCCTCTCGTTTATTCTCCAAACAGCCTTTATACCAAAACGTAAACTGAGGGGGAAATTTATTAGCATTTTGTTTTCTAGGTAACCAGGTGAATGGCTTTAGTCACGTCCACATCTTTGACCACATCTTTCTATGCCCATTTTGTCACGTCTCCCTATCTTCCTGCTCAGTAAGCTAGCTCTCTCATGTAGGCCTGAATTAGCATCTCTATCCCAGGTATCCTCCAAATTACAAAGAAGGAGCAAAATAACATCCTGACCCTTTGTTAGGGTAGCGACAGACTGGAAGGCTATGTGACCACCTCAGGTGCGCTATGACCTGAGAGCCTGGCTACCAGACCATGTAGAAATATGGGGCCTGTATAATATTGCCCCACAATTTACTCTCTCTTAATAATTTTAAAATAAAAACCTGTGTTTTTGAAACAGGTCATATGCCTGTCTTGGGCAAAGACTTTTATTATACAGGCGCCATATTTCTGGTTACCTAGAAAACAGGATGCTAATAAATTTCCCCCTCACTTTACATTTTGGTATTAAGGCTGTTTGGAAAATAAACATGGAGAAATTTTAAAAATGTAAACTCAAGATTTCATGAGGGATCACTAAAAATCTCCCTCCCGATAAAGCCATGTGAGTTGTGTCTTTATTCCCATGCCTCCACACAGGTCCAGAGAGATATTTTATGTTGGGGTTTGGACCCCAAGTAGGGAAACAGGTATTCTGTGCTTCTGCTTTTCCTCCTCCTTCAGGCCTGTACCTGGATCAGATAATAGGTACCCTTCATGGCCATCCTGGACCAGAAGGAGACTGAGGCTGGAAGCCAAGAGCTGGGATGATAGCTTAAGAAACAGGAGTCTGGATCTCTGAATACACTGTGCAGCTGCCCTGCAATCCTCAGCCTTCTGCCTGCCTTCTTCTACAGCAGCACACAAGAGCCTTGTTCCCACAACAGTAATCTGGTAGAAGGGAAATTCTTCTATTTGTAGCTTCAGATTATGGTCAAAGTTTAAACTTGATCAAGGAAACTGTAAACGTTTACACTTCCATTATCCTGGCCCAGATTTCTCAATGGGCTAAATTATGTAACATTATTTCACGCTACCTAGCTCTCTCAGAATAGTAAGGACATAAGAGAAAGTTAAAGAGAATTCAGCTTCTACCTCACATTTTCTACCAACACATCTGCCCTTTACCCCGCCACCAGCAGCCTCTGGGCTGACAGTCAGAAACTCAAAGTCTCAATTCAGTTAATCTATTTAAAGAGCAGAGTTTCGAAGAAGGGATGAGAAAACCATGAAATAACAGCAAAGAGAAAAGGGGAGGCAAGATTTTATCTCATATAATATGAATCTTTCACACCCACCATTAAAGTTATACCTAATTGTTCATATTCTCACAAAGAGGAAGTCTTCTATTATTAATGGAGCAGAAAGTAAAGACAGAAAGGATAAAGGAAACAAAAATCGTTTTAAAGAAATTACAAAGTATAATCTCTCTCTCCCTCTACACACACACACACACACCAAACAAACAAACAGACAAACAAAGAAAAAGCCAAGTCTGAAGAACTTCTGGGCTCGAAGCACACAGATGCGGAGAGAAATTCCCTCCTCTCAGGAACAAGCTACTCAAAATAAATGCAATACCATTAATCACACGTATCCTCTCTGCAGTCAGCCTGAACAAGTGAGAGCACCAGGAAAATTATGCCTAGCTGTTCTACCAGCCCACGTGCAAGACTTACGTCTCTACCAACTTATCATTTAATTATACCTAACACTGACTTTACAGCCAGTTTATGGAGTCTGTGTATTTAATACACAGTTACTTCCCAGTTCCCTGCAATTACACACTAGTTATGGAATTAATTAATAGCACCCCTGGGCTAACAGGAGGTCTAAAACACCACCAGTCAGGTCATGCTCTCCAATTGACACTGCCACCTGCACTGGGTCTCAGTTAAACACACACCTCTTCTTCTGATGGTTCCCTCTCCAGTGAGCCGAGAAGTGGAGATAAAAATGCAGACAGACTAAATAGGTTTGCCTTTTCTGCTCCTGCAGAAAGGGGATATCATCTTTTGGGGGATTATACACACATTTCCCACAAATAGGAAAAGAAATCTATTTCTGCATATATCAGTCTCAAACATTAACAATGCTGCCTGCTAATTATCAGTTCACAAACCCCTCAGGTGCCCCATTCCTCTTTCCCCACACTGCCACTCCATGGAACCCACATTTACTAAAGCCACAGAGCAAGGGGGTGGCTGCTCTTCACACCCAACCCAGCCCAGCTCCCCCATACTCACTGTTGCTGGACTTAAGGTCTCGGTGGATGATGGGGACAATTGCCTCATCATGCAGGTAGTTCATCCCTCTAGCAATCTGTACAGCCCAGTTCACCAGGATATCTGGGGGAATCCTCTTCCCAGACAGTACTCTGTTCAAAGGCCCTCCACGAGCAAACTCCATGACCAAGCAGAGGTTGGGTTCCTTCAAGCACACCCCTCTGAGGGCGATGATGTTCGGGTGCTTCAGCATGGCAAAGAGCTTGGCCTCTTGGCGAACATTCTCTATGGTCTGGCTGATGTCCTCATCGGGGTCATGGCGAGCTGCTTTCACAGCGACCTCGTCGCCTACCCAGAAAGCACGATAAACTTTCCCAAAGCCCCCAATGCCGATGATCTCCTCCAGGGTTAGCTCCGCAAAATCAATTTCTAACACTGAGAAAGAAGAAAACAGGAAGTCAACCATATCCTTTGAACCATACTTCCACTGAATAGGCAAACACAGCCATGGCAGGAAGGCAGGACCTCCCGTCTCCCCACTGTAAACTGCATAAGCAGTGGAGGTAGTGGTTAACTATGTGCATTATTCTTAGTGACTACCAAATAGCAGACACGTAATAGGTGTTTACTGTAACGTAAATCCTACTTGGAGAATCAGAAGACTCTTGTACCAAGACCACCCCATTTTAACTCAAGGGAATACTGGGGCGGCCTTTTTTGAAAATTGCTTAAGTTCATTTGTTCTTGGTGGTGGGAAGCACACAACCCAGGGCTAAGCAGACAGACAGCAGCTACAGTTTAGTTTGTAAACAGCGTCTGGAAAAACAGGATCACCGGATAAAGAAGGACACTAACTCCCACAGCAGGACGGGAGCAGGGGTGAGCGGAAAAGGGACATGTGAAGAGAAGCCTAGGGGAAGAGTAGAGAGGGACTCTCATCACAGAAGAGGCAAAAGACAATCTAGGCAAAGAGGAGGACTTAAGCAGTGACCTGGTGACATCAAGGCACGTGACACCTGGAGGACATTAGGGAGTCCGCAGTAGCTGGACTGTTGTACTGGGATAAGAGATAAGACTTAAGCCTTGTTGGGGGTAATCAGGTGACAAGAAACTTTCGAGAAATTCTGAAGGGCTTAAAGGTACTCATGTACCCTTAAGAAAGGGAGTTCTGTGGTTTAGAAAGTATACCAACTCTGACAGCCATGATTAACATAACATGGGAAAGAAAGTCTGGAGCAAAGAGCCACTGAGGGACTAGAATGCAGCTCAGTTGGTAGAACCTGACATGCATGAAGCTCAGGGTTTAATCCACAGCACTGCATAAAACAGTGTGGTGGTGCGTGCCAACAACCCTGCACTCAGGAGATAGAGACAGGGGGATCAGGAGTTCCAGGTCAACCTAAGTGCCTAGCATGTTTGAGGTGAGCCTGCTCTAAACCCTGTCTCTAAAGGAATAACTACTAAGGAGGCCCTGGCAGTGAGTGACACGGACCTGCTGACCCTCAGAGGTACTGCACACGGAAGAGCTGAGTCCATGTGAAAGACTTTCAGGACTGGGTTCTAGCAGGATCTGGTTCCTGAGATGTCCAGGAAAGGAGCCCCATGGGAAATATCTCACTCCAACGGACCTCAGTGCCTCGACAGTCACTTCAACCATTCATTGTGCTTCCAAGATCTAGAATCTGAGCCTAAGGAATTTGATTATACCTTAGGCACCGTTTGGAGAAGACAGAAAACAGTGGCCATCAGTGATTATAAATTTTGGGCTAGATAGAATATTGAAAACTAACTGAACAAGGGAGGAGGGAGGGGAGATTGGTTGGTATGTAAAGTAAATGAAAAAACGTTATTTAAATAAAAAAAAATTTAAAAATGCAAAAAACAGAACTGAGCATACTGCTATTTCACATCTCTCCTGAAACCTGTCTTCTGTTCTCTTTAGATTCACCCTCACATTTGAACTTAAACATCCATTTCATAAAGAAACTTCTAACCTCAACACCAAATGAGGGCAAGCTCCCACTAAACACCTTTGCAGCATACTCCATTCCACAAGACTCACCAAGAGTATGGCTATTTAATTACTCATTCACCCTTATCACCTGTGACACTATGACAGCCACAGGGCAGAGATTCTGCCTGCCACCACTGTGTGCTTCGTAACAAACATTTAGTGGGTGACCAGCAAACAAATTTAGATCTGTTTAAAAGGGGTGGGCAGGTTTCTGGGAGAATAACCACACTCCACCAAAATAAACAAGCAGACAGACAGATAAACCAACCAACAAACAAACCTAGGAAGACAAAGATGTATTTCTAGAGTTCACCAAGAGCAACCTGGATGGCTGTTCTTCCTTATGTGGCCTGCCCCATCACACTCCACTGTTCATTTGGAAGCTGATGAGGCTCAAATTTTTGTTCTTACTTAATCATAAGTCTTCTCATTTTCTCCTCTACTTGTACTTTGCAAAGCAGCTGTCCATATGCACAAAGGAAACTCTCAGGAGAAGTCAGGTGAATGGTCTTTGCGTATACAAGAAGCAGAGTCCATCTGGACCCTCAAAGTTCCATAAGGCTAACTTAACCCCCTGGGGACGCAGCGCAGTTCCGTGGCAAAGTCCATTCTTAGTATTTGTACAATCCTGGGTTTAATCCCTGACACCATGAAATAAAGAAAAGAGGGGAAAGCTATTGTCTCTTGGGGTATGGGATGGTCCCCCGAAGAACAAATGACATGGCAGAAGCTAGCAATTGACACCCATCCCAATATCCTTCTAGCACCTCACCTCTTAGTATCAGAGGCCAGAAAGCTAAAAAAAAAAAAAACTACAATTCCCAAGATCCCTTATGGCAAAGGTACTGGATGTGAATTAAGGGACACACAAGATTGGCAAAGCAAACAGAGATGGAGACCATCTTCTGGCTGTCTGTCCTGGCAGGCATGGCTGTCTGCAGCAGCATGCTAGTGTCCAGTCGATAGCTCTATAGCTGTGCGAATGAATGTTCCCTAGTGAAGTGGCTGCCTAGTCTCCAGGCTGCAGATACAACGGGATATCCCGGAAGCTGCTATCTCCAACAGCTGCTCCAGATGCTAAATTTCATCAGTGAGAACAGTGCCAACTTGCTTGCTGGGTCAGCTCTGCAGCACCCAGAATGCTCCCCTTAAGAGCGGCTTCTCCAAGCCCTCCCAAGAATTCTGTAAGCACCCAATTTCCTGTGCTGAATCTATTTCTTGCTTAAAATAGCTTCTGTTTCTGAGTCCTAAAAATGAATCCTGACTAATTACTAACTTTTGCCTGATGTCATTCACATGAATGAGAAAACATGCCAACATTAAAGAGAGATTAGAAACCCCTTTGAGGTAAGTGTGGGCCCGCCCAGCTGGCGGGACGCCCCAGGTATGGAGTACAGGCACCCTCCAATCCCCTAAACTTCCTGGCCATGCAGCGGGGCTTCTCCCCGGCTACTGGCTTTCTCTATTTATCTCATTCTAGCTTGCCCCCAAGCACCCCTCTCCATCTGCGGGGTCCTAGGATCCCCCAACTCAGCCTGCTTCGGGGCTGAGGGTCTGAGGACACAGTGGTAAGTGCTACTGCTGCAGGAGTTTCTTTGTTCCACCGAGCCTGCATCTACCAAGCCCGCCCTTTTGTCTGCAAGGTCCTTGGCCAGCAAGTGGCCCTGCTCCTGTACCAGGAGATCCATCCGGAGGGAACCTTCGTCCGGCGATGGATGGAGATAGAGACAGAGACCCACATCAGAGCACTGGACTGAGCTCCCAAGGTCCAGTTGAAGAGCAGAAGGAGGGAGAAGATGAGCAAGGAAGTCAGGACCACGAGGGGTTGGTTCACCCACTGAGATGGTGTGCCTGATCTAATGGGAGCTCACCAAATCCAGCTGGACTGGGACTGAACGAGCATGTGATCAAACCAGACTCTCTGAATGTGGCTGACAATGGGGGCTGACTGAGAAGCCATTAATAATGGCACTAGGACTTGTTTCTACAGCATGTACTGGCTTTTTGGGACCCTAGTCTATTTGGATGCACACCTTCCTAGGCCTGGATGGAGTGAGGAGGGCCTTAAACTTCCCACAGGGCAGGGTACCCTGCCCTCTCTTAAGGATGGAGGGGGAGGGAGGAGGATAAGTGGGTGAGCGGGAGGGGAATAGGAGGAGGAGAGGAAGTGGAAATTTTTGAATGAAAAAAAAAAGAAACCCCTTTGAAAGATATATGTCTACTTGATCTTTGGCAGGAAGGAATATTCTTTTTATTTTTTTTTCTACCAGTCCTTACTCTAGTGAAAAGCTCTGTGCCTCTTCAATGAATTGTATTGATCGCCTTATATCTTCAACCAAGTCTTTGAACTAATAAACTATACTATTTATCTTATGTGCACCCTGTTTCTGGGCTCTGAAGTATACTTGTCAACACACAGTAGGTGCTCAATGTTTACCCGAGAGTGCAAAAGATGGGACTCTGGTCTCGGGTGCTGAAAGGACAGCTCCTCCAGCAGCAGTGCAGACAATAGCTAGCTGGGAAAGCAGTGACCTGGGGGGGGGGAGGGGGGTTAGAAGCTAAGACCTCAGCTTTTCCCCAAGTCAAGAAACATAAGGAAGCCAGCCTGTAAGAAAAGTATAGAAGATAGTTTCCCAACAGACAAAGGACTTTCTTTTTCTTTCCCTGCAGAGAAGTCACTTCCAATGGGGACTAGACCTTCAGCTGCAGAGTTTACGGGCTCTCCTTTCCTTCTCTGCTCCAGTCAAGACCTGGTTTTAAGCAAGAATCAGGTCAACTTGCATTCAGCACACTTTTTTTTTAAATTTTCTGTGGGAGGCTATTTCTAGGAATATCAACAGAAGCTTATTTTTTCATGTTGGAGTCAGGATGTTATTTCCTCTAGATTGTATTCTTGGAGACTGACTGAACCAGTCAAACTACCTCCTGGGCTTGGGGGGGCGAGGGAATAGTATACTTTGTTAATTTTAAATTCTTCTATACAGAGCCAGGTGTATAATACATACTGTAATCCCAGCACTCAGGAAGTAGATGCAGGAGGACCATAAGTTCAAGGATAGCTTGGGCTACATAGTGAGATCCTGTTTCAAAAAGAAAAGTTAAAAAAATAAATAATTAAAAAAAAACTATGCTAGGGCAGGGAACAGAAATGTGAGGCTTGCTAGGACTTATGGCCGCCAGTCTAGTTGAAAATGCTCCAGGTTCAGTAAGAAACAGTCTCAAGGCAGAGATCTTTAGAGGACTCCCAGCATCCTCCATTCATGAGTACAAGTGTGCATGGGTACATGTATCTGCACAAACACATGTACACATACACACACACACACACACACACACACACACACACAAACCTTAAGCATATCTAAAAATCCATTCTTACATTGGTAGTGAATTCAGGAAAAACAAATGGCACTTAACAGTGCTCTCAGTGCTGTGCTGCAAACAGCCTGTCATTACCGTAAAGAAATATTTCAATAGTTATGCATCTCCCAGGTCACCAACTGAAGCTTACACATTTCACCTATTACAAAACAGAGGATGAGATATCTCTCGGGTTTTACAGACTTGTCATCCATAGAGAGCCAACCCCTGGTACCTACAGTGGCAGGATAAAAGCAGACTATAAAATGGCTTATAATATCAGTAGCATATTTTTCTTTAATAAAAGATTAATTTCTCCTTCTGTATTCAATAAAGCTTGAAGCAAAATTTTCACTTGAAAACAACACTGTAAAACTAAACCTGGCTCTCACTGCTTGACTAGACATAGGTATTCCATTCGCAATCCTGAACATATCACATGCTATAAGCCCCAGAGGGGAAGTTTAAAAGGGTAACTCTGGGGAAGAATCGTCAGTGGCTTTACTATTCCAAGTCCTGGAATCTTTATTTTCTGAGTGACACTAACTCAACTGGTGGACAGAGCTCCCAGATGAGACATTCCGATCTTTTCAAAGCACTGACCGAAATTTCATATTTACTTCGCAGTCTACCTGGTGTGCTCAGGAGCGCCTCCTCCATCCTTCTATCCCTTCATTCTTAACATAGTAGCCACCACTCACCACGCACTCAAGCACGAGTTTTCCACTGGAGCTTTGTGAACTATCAAGAATACTGCAAGGCCAAGTTAGACTAGCACTTGCCACAGCTTTCAATGCCAATCTCCTCAAATGAATTCTTTCCCCAAGCACAGGGTCCTCCCATCTGGGTTCCAGACTTAAGAATCCACTCTATCCAAGGTACCGTCTATTCCAATAAGGTGAGTCCTGGCCACATTATAGGGAATCTTCTCTGAATGCAGCACGCTGTTGACATGTCTGGCACACAGCGGAAAGGTTCTTTTAACCCAAGTCATATTGGCTCCTGACTGCTGTGACAGCCAGGAGCACAAGCTGTTGAGGAACCTGAGCGGCTGCTTGTGAACCTCCCATAACTTGTACACTCTCACATTAGCTGTCCCTAAAAAACAGTGTCACAGAACTCCACCCACAAAGAGCCTCAAAACCTCTTTCAACCTATGGTCAAGTTTGTCTCTAACACTAATTCCAAACACCTTTGATTGGCCTTTGTTTCACCAGTGTTGCCAAATATGCCAGAAATATGTAGCAACCAGAAACATTCTAAAGTGACTTGCCATTTGTAGGCATTGTACATTTCAAAATGTATAAACAAGAAACTTTGAATGAAAGGGGGACAGATCTAAGGAGAACTAGAGAGCTAAACAATCTGACTGTCAAAGGGCCAAAAGGAAGGGAGGAAAAAAGCTGCAATTGTATTTAAAACTCATCTTAATGCAATTGTTCCTGTAAAAATAACAGAAAGGTTAACTATTGCAGGTGAAAATTTAAAACTAAGTATCAAAGTTAGCCCTTTGTAGTGACTTAAAAAAAAAAAACTAAGTAGGATGCAAAGTGCATATAACAAGGAAGTAACTACTAAGTGTGTAGTAAGAACGTCTTCTAGTTGGAACTACGGAAACTTTCAAATACTATAAACTGCATTTGGAGAGATTCGCATCTTCTAAAATAACCAAGTATATACAAGTGATTAAGAATTACAATGACAATTTAACTCCTTTGAAAAATAGCAAAGGAAATTTCGTAAGGGGCATGAAATAGGGGACACAGGGAGAAAAGCCCTGAGAGGGAAGTCTGGGCCCTCCCTCCCCCCCCCCCGAGATTTGGCTAATTCCAAATATAGGCAAGGATCTTGGGTGAAAAAAATATGTGTTGCTGAACGGTATGGCTGTAAGGTACAGGAACTTGGGCACTGTACCTGGTGATCCTGAACTCCCAAGAGAGAGACATACTTTCTCTCTCTAATTATTTCTCCACTCATGGCTTTGCGCCCTCCCCCCCCCATACACACCTTTCCTAACATATTTGATGAGACTTTTCAAGGAACAACTCTGAGATACAGTACGAGAACCCAAGAAACCAACACGAGATTTCAAAGGCACCTGACTCTTGAGTTCCTTCTTA
The DNA here is from genome assembly GCA_004026605.1 of Ondatra zibethicus. Taxonomy (NCBI): domain Eukaryota; kingdom Metazoa; phylum Chordata; class Mammalia; order Rodentia; family Cricetidae; genus Ondatra; species Ondatra zibethicus. The sequence goes on along the minus strand of PVIU01000291.1, from coordinate 208,293 downwards.
CATGCTTCCGGGACTTGAGAGCCTGCCCAGGCAGGCGGTAGACACCTCCACTGCTCTCAGGACAAATACCTTTAAGAGGCGGGGACAAGCGACAGAAGAGGTCCGCCAGGTCCTTGGTTGGGGGACTAAGGTTACTGGTGACATTAGTAACCACCTGCTGTCCAGAAACCCGTCCAGATCTGGAGGGGCACAAGGAGGGGGGAAGGGAATGGGGTTTCAGGAGTTGCTACTAGAACGAGTCAGGTGAAGGTGAAGAAGTTCCAGGCAGGGCCTGCGGCTCTGGAGCTTCTCGGTGGCACCAGCTAAAACCCCTGCAGCCCGCACATCCACCCCGCGCCCCGGCCAGTCGCTCCCCACCTCTGACCTCTCCTCGCCCATCCCAGGCCTCACCCTCCCCTCCCCTCCCCACCGGGCTTCGGTGCCGCCTTCTCCTTACGCTGAATGGGCGGGTAGCAACTGGGGTCCTCGGCGCCCGGCTGGCAGCGGCTGGAGAAGGCGCTGCGCGGAGTCACGTAGTTGCTGGGGAAGATGCCCACCCGCTGGTTTAGCTGTCCGGTCCACCAACCCTCGTCGCCGGACACCTGCGAGTCCTTGGACAGCACCTCTACCACATCGCCTAGCCGCAGGGTCAGCTCGTCCTCGCCCGCCGCCTCGTACTCGAATACAGCCGTCCAGTAGGGCAGCGCGGCGTGGGAGCCCAGCTCGGCGGCCGCCGCCTCCTCCTCGTCCTCCTCCTCCTCGGCTCCTGTGCCCGTGGCATCCTCCCCCGGCGGGGCGGCAGCGGCGCTCGCCAGGCAGCCGAGAAGCGATCTGGAGGACTCCATGGAGCGGCCGGTCCATAGGGTGCGGGGCGGCCGCCCGCAGGAGCCGCCGCCGCCTATTGTTCATGCGGCTCGGCAGCGCTGGGGGCTCCGCGCCCCCGACGGCCGCCGCAGGTAGGGCCCGGGCAGGCGGGGCGCGCGAGAGCCGCGGACGCCCGGTGCGCACCGCGAGCGCGCACCGCGGACAGGGAAGCGGCGCAGTGCCCGCCGCCTGGCGCCCTCGCGGGCGGCCTCGCCCCTCCGCGGCTCCCACCTGCTCGTGCCGCCCGTGCCCGCCGCCCGCTGGCCGCTCCCTCCCCGCCCCGCCCCGCCCCGCGCGCCCCGCCTCCCCGCACGCCCGGGACCACCTGACGCGAGCCTGGCTCCGCCCCAACCCTGCGGACCCGGGGGCGGGGCCTCAGGGACAGGCCCGCCCCCTTCGCCAGTCCGTCCTCCCATTGGCCCGCCGGTGCTGTCCGTTTCCTGGGAGAGGCTGAGGCCTCATCGGGTGGCTCCCGAAGGTGAGGCAGAACGGGCGCTCGGACTGTGGGAGCCGGCTGCGGAGCCTGCTGTCTTTGTGTGCGCGGCTTGGTCCTACGGGCTGCGCCAGTTCCAGGTTCAGATGGCCAAGGTCTTGGAGCTGCTTCTGCCCTGCTCGGCCCTGGGGACCAGCTTCCGTCCTCTCCCGCCTCCACGCACACACTCACGCCCCGGAACCTTATGGCTCGCTATGGAAGGACTCTTCGGTTCGCGCTGCTGGCCTTGCTGAAGACTGCGTACAGCTCTGTGAGAAGAAGTTGTTAGAATTCCGAAAGGGAGGTCACCTAGTGGGGCTTCCGCCGGCTGGGGAAGTCGTGTGGAACCAACTGGTATGAGCTTGCCTTGTGGAGCTGGCTGTATCTAGGACTCTGGTGACGGCTACGTAGATCACACCAAGGGCCAAAGCAGAGTCTTGGGCAAGGGCCGACCTATGCTACGTCCTTTTGTTACTCATCTTACGTGCTTACAAGCTTCCCTGTTTCAAAACAAGCCAGTACTGAGGAATCCGGCCTGATACCTACTAAACTGTATTACCTTTTCCAAGGCAGGAATAGATGTGATTTATTTAGCAAGAGTTAGTTCTTCACTGTGTGTATGTGTTTTTGAGACACTGGGATTACAGGCATGTCCCACCATGCCCAGCCAGACTATTACTTTGTTTTAATGTTAGTTTGAGGTTTATTATTAGGCAAACTGGAGCAATTTGGAAAAATAGCCAGGCAGCTTACATGACCTTGGGCAGTTGTTAAACACTTTATGCTGCGTCCTCACCCCCGAAGTGAGAAGCGGAGGGATAGGCCTTCTGTGTTCTAAGTTAGACATCAGGTGATTTTGCTGGTGACTGTGGGTGAAAAGTTTCTGTACCCAGATAAGCTTCACTGCTGACGCAATAATCCAAATCGGACCAAATCAAACCGAATTAGGAAAAGCCCAGGTTTAAGGGATACAAACGTTCCCGGATGATTTTTCCCCCAGAGAGGACATAGAAAAAGAAGACTGAAAGCCATGTGTTTGTTTTCTAGGGGCAGTTTAAGTACCCTGTGGGTGTGGTCTTGAGCATCTCTGGGGGAGGGGTCATCATTTGGCCGGCCTTCTGAGATGGGGCAGGTTTGGAGAGAGATGGGGGTGGGGGCTTCCACCCAAACATTATAGACTCTTTGAGTATGGGGGGGAGGGGCTGGGGTGAAGCTCCCACCAGAACAGTGACTACACTGTAAATGTAGACACTGCACATTTAAGGTCTTAGGAAAGAGGTGAGATGGTACTGTTCAAAAGAGCATCCAAAGATGGAGTCCCAGGAGTAAATTCCCTAACATGTTCAAGTTGATACTAAAGGGAGGGTCAGTAAACTGGAAAATATGTGGATGAGTCTGGGTAGATTCTCTGATGTTAAGATGAAACCACTCCACCTGCCAAAAAAGGGGGAGATAGAAAAATATTAATTTTTTCCATATGTGTGAAAATGGAGCTTTACAAAGTAGATGAAAGAACAGAAAGAATGCCCTAGAGGGGCTGGAGAGATGGCTCAGTGGTCAAGAGTGTTGGCTGCTCTTTCCAAAGACCCAGGTTGCATCCCCATCACTCACATGGCATCGCACAAACATCTGTAACTCCAGCATCAGGGGAGCTGACACACTCTGCTGGTCTCCGTGAACACCAGGAATGCACATGGAGTATGTGCATACACATATTCGGACAACACACTCACACACATCGAACTTTTGTTTGGTTTTGATTTCGGTTTTCAAGACAGTGTTTTCTTGTGTAATAGTTTTGGCCACCGTGGAACTCACTTTGTAGGCTGGCCTCAAACACACAGAGGTCTGCCTGCCTCTGCCTCCTAAGTGCTGGGATTAAAGACGTGCGCCTCTACACCTGCCTTTTTTTTTAAAAGAATATTTTTAAAAAGAAACACAAGAAAGAAAAATGTTAGCTGTGGGTCTTCAAGTAGTAGGACTATGAGTAATTGGGACTTTAATTGTCATTTTGTCCCTCTACTTATGCATGCTCTTTTTCAAGAAAGCAGATGAGAACAATCCTTGCTCCTGAAGAATAAGAAAGCTAACTCCCTGCACAATTTAAATGTTTAATGCCACAGCATGTGCTTAAAATCCCGTGAAGAGCCTCTCACCAAACATTCCAACAAGTCACCCTGTAAATATTTGTCGAATGGATAAGTGCTAGGAATTCAAACCAGGGGAGATTCTTCTGACCAGAGTTGCCTGGTAGAGCTTAATGGCAGGAGCAGAAACAGAACTGGTCCCAGAGAGGTGTAGGGTGGAGCAGGAAAGGGGGAAGGGATGGAGAGAGGTGGGAAATCGTGGGGCAGTGAGCCCATGGTGATGGCATGAAAGGATAAGAAAGAATGCTCGAAACCTATTGAGACAGGATTGCAGAGGGCTTTGTCATTATTTGATTCACATTAATAATTATTTAATTGATCATTTGAAATTATTTAATGACGAAGGTGTTTGCCAAAAGGGACAGGAACCGGTCTGACTTGTTCCTTGCAGCTTTCCGGCATCTCAGAATACCTGGCTCATAGCTAGTTGCCTATCTGGACGCAGTCACACCTGATGGCTGACTTGGCTACAAGCCTAGGAAGTCTGGGTTTTGTTTAGCAGACCAGGGTTATCACAGGGTCAAGGAAATGGTCCAGTGGGTAGGAATGCTTGCTCCTCAAACAATCCCTAGCGAAAAAGCTAGATTTGGCTGTGTGTGCCCAAAACCCCAGCATTGGAGAACAGACAGGCAAATGGCAGAGCTCATGGGCTGGCCAAACTTCCTGAACCACTAGTAGGTTTAGAGCAAGTCTTTGGGGTAAAATGACAGATTATTGGACCCTTAGGTTCCTCAGCCTGGAATTGATGGATGTCACCCAGAAAAGCAACCATTTCTCCACCACACTGGAAAGAATAGAACCAAGCAAGAAGACAAGTGTCACTCAGTGACACACTCAGCACTAGGCAGATCGGATCATGGGATATCCTGACTGTATCTTGAAATGCATCTGACTTTGTACAAGACAAGATTTATTGTTATTTTCATTAATTACATAATTATACATAATGTCTTTCATTATGATACTTTCATACTTGTATTTTTTATCATCTTCCATCCCCCATTACTCTCTCTTGTTCCCTTCCCACTCCTAACTGGTCTTCGTCTACATTTATGTTTGTGAGTTGTGTGTGTGTGATGTTTGTGAGTATGTATGTGTATGTGTGGTCTTACTGAACCTCATTAGAGTTGCTTACAGGATCATGGGCACCTTTCTCCTGGCAACCTCACTGAAGAAAATGGCAAGACAAATTTTTGAAGCTGTTTCCTCATTTATGTAGTAATGGAACATGCTTTTTCTGGATGCTATAGGGTTAAACAAGACACGATGCCCAAAGCATACTATTTAGCACCCTTTGCTAAAATAGTGGCCATATTTCTTTTTCTCGGTTTCCACCCTCAGAAGCACCTTTAGCAGCACCTTAGAATGTAGTGGATCTTAATTGGCGCTAACCTAGAGTCATTCTCAGAAATATTAAAATTAAATTAAAAGTAAAAACTAAGGAAGGTAGGAAAAAGGAAAGAGATGAAGAGAAAGAGGGAGAGAGTGAGGAAGGAAAGGGGGATTGATAAGAGAATGAGACCTTGAATTTGAATTCTGATTGATGGTTGTAAGCAAGTTAAACCGCTGTATCCCAGATCCCTCGTGTGAAAATCAAGGCTTGTAACATGATACCTCTGGCCTTCCAGACGCAGTAAGGGACATGATGTATGATTTATACTTTGCACAAAGTCTAGCACCTAATTATCACCATTCATCCTAAAATTCAGCTTTGCAAGTGAATGCCACCTCCCCTTAGTTCTTTTAGGAAACATCTTATTTTAATTTATATTGGCATATATTCATTGCTCATAGTGATGGGCTTCATAGACAACTGTTTTCAAGGGCAACATCTACTTTTAACCGTATCCATCCCCACCCTGTCTTCTCTTCAGTCTTCCCTCCTCTCTAGTTTTCCTCCCCCATCACCCTTCTGCCTTCATGTCATATATGTGTGTGTGTTTAAATGTATATGTTACCACACATAGCTTTATGACATAGCTATATAAAATGTAATCTCCACAAATAAAAAAAAAACACAACATGTCTATATTTGTCTAAGCTTTCCAGCAAATGATGTAAATTTTTTAAAGGTATTTACTATCGTGTGTGTGTGTGTGTGTGTGTGTGTATGTGTGTATACATGTGGAGGTCAGAGGACAATTTCATGAAACCTGCTTTCTCTTCCACCTTTATGTGGGTTTAGATTTGCATGACAAAGGCCTTTGCCTACCAAACCTTCTCACCAGCCCTGAAAATGACCTGATTTTGTTATGGTCAAATTGAACTCTGTTGTGTGCATAGTCCACACTTTGTCCGTTCCCCTGTTGATGGACAGGGAGCTGATTTATAACCGGCTCCAGTGAATGATGCTGCCATAAACTTGATGTGCAAGCAGCCTGGGCCGTGCCTGAGCTCTGCTTTCAGTTTTCTAAGGAAGCTGATGCTGATTTTCACAGGGGCCGAACTAATTTACATTCCCACTCGCAGTGTGTGCTGTGTCCTTCGGTTCTTAAATCCCTCAAGCAGATGCTGATCATTTCTAACACAGTCAACAGCGTGTCCCTCCCTCCCCACATGTCCACCCCAGGGAAGAAGTGCCTAGCTCTGAATTCAGAAACTGCTCGTATGGAATGCGACCGGAAGCACATGTTTTGGGAGAGTGTGCGGCAGGGCAATGAAACAGAAGTTTGGAGACACACGGACACCACTGGCTCAGATTCCTGGTTGAGGAGGGATGAGTCCAGTGAGGTACTTCCCCACTTTTTCCACTATTAACAAAAGGCAAGTGTAGACAGTTGGGTTTCTGTACATCAGTGGCTCTCAAACTATGGGTCGTGACCCCTTGGAGATTTAATCCTTTCATAGGGGTTACCAATCGGATATCCTGCTTTTCAGGTATTTACATCATGATTCACAGCAGTAGCAAAATTACAGTTATGAAGTAGCAATGAAATAATTTTATGGTTGGGTCACCACAACATGAGGAACTGTGTTAAAGTGTTGCAGCATTAGGAAGGCTGAGAACCACGGCTGTAGATGGAGCGAGTGGTCTCTGGACAGTACTTATAGATCTCATTGCAATGGATAGTGTGTTCATCCTTGTCTGCTGAGGATTAATGCTGCTCCAGTCATCAACGATAGAAGTTTCCCCTCCTCTCTTCTCCTCTCTCTCCCTTGAAGACCTGGGTTCAGGAAAGGAACAGGAGGCAAGAGCGGTCTCATTTGTTCATCTCAACAATGATCAGAGTCTTTCATCAGGGAGTGGGCATCAAACAGACTCACGTCAGAGCAAGCCCCCAGGACAGCTCTCTGTGAAATGAAACACTAGGCTTGCAAGGCCTTTGTGTCAGCCTTCCAGTCAAATAGGTTCAGTGAAATGGAGGGAGAGGCCGGTAAAGGAGTCACTGTTATAATTAATAATAAAGAAGATATAATGCCTGGGGAAATAATCACACAAAGTGAAAACATGATCACACTATCATAATTTTAAATTCAACAAATCTGGAAGAAACATATTCCTAGTTTTATGGAAAATAATGTTCATCAATATTATTGAAAGAAACACACCCAAATGTGAATCACAGCCACCTTCATCTAGATAGGTTAGGAGTAGTTATTTTCCTCATCCTGATCTACTTAGTAGTTTCTACATTAAAATGTACAGATTTTCTAAGTATAAAAGTGTTAGACTCTGAAAGACACGTACCTACATTATCTCAATTACATGCGGACCCTGAAATAGTTAAATTCATGAAACAGTAAAATGACAAGAGGCCAGGGGCAGGGAGGATGAGGGCTGGGAGCTGGGAGGATCAGGCTGGGAAGATCTAGAGTGGGAGAAATCATAGTCAAAGCATGCAAGATTTCTGTTAGAAAAAAACAATCTACTGTAAAGCAGGGTGAATATTAATTAATAACAAGGGCAGCTTGTTCCACATAGAGAGTTCCAGGACAGCTGGGATACATAGGGAGACCTATCTCAAAATGAATACATAAATTTATTTAAAAAGAGAGGCTACCACAAAAAGGAACAGTTATTGATTGTTAGGAAGCATTTAAAAGACATGGAAATGTGTACAATAAGGTCACTAAAGAATAATGGGAAACACTTTGTGAAATATCACACATGTTTATAATATCAAATCTTACTTTTCTGGACTAAGTAATGGAATGGGAGGAATTTTTCATTTTTACAAATTTTCCATGTAGCTAAAATAACCATGTAATACTTGTATAAGTAGAACAACGCACCAGAGAATCACGTCTGCTGTTGTGCAAATGTACTGGAGCATTGGATCACATCTACTGTTGTGCATATACACAGACAGCATTGGATCACGTCTACTGTTGTGCAAATGTACTGGAGCACTGGATCACGTCTACTGTTGTGCATATACACTGACAGCACTGGATCACGTCTACTGTTGTGCATATGTACTGACAGCACTGGATCATATCTACTGTTGTGCATATGTACAGACAGCACTGGATCACATCTACTGTTGTGCATATACACTGACAGCATTGTTAGCTAGTGGGAATGGAAAAATATCCAGCCAAGAATGACACTAATAATATTTTTAAAAAACAAATCCAGTCATGGTAAAGCCACTAGTGACTGCAGACTCACTGGCACAGTCTTTCTTACTGATCACAGCTTTACGTTCTCACTGGTGAATAAATGGTCCTGGACTCTTAATACCCCATTTATTCCCTACGCCTCCCACCTCACAGAGGGAACGGCCTTGGTTGTTCACAGATGTGTGGGCCGATTAGCATGGCGTGGCATTGCTCATCTGATGCTGACAGACCTTCCTTTGAGTTTTCAATTTTTTTCTACCTTGATTTTATATAATATTGTTTTGTGGGGGCGTGGGAGGACAAGTTTTAGTTTAAACATCAACTTACTGTTTGGTTATGAGATTTCAGCCTTATCTGAAGCAACAGTAATTTAAAGATTTTTTATTTGATATTTAACAAACCAGTATGATCTGACGAATAAGTGAGCCTCACTGTTGTCCCTGTACATATTTTAGGGTGGCCAAAACTGTTTCATAGACGACCGGGCCCAGTAATACTGTGAGAAAATAGTCTACAGCGGCGCCGTGTGGCGTTGTGGGGTATGGCACCTCTCTGGGATTTTGTTTGTTTGTTTGTTTTAAGGTTTTACATTTTGAGTTCTACTAACTTTAGTAGTCACTAGCTGGTGCCCTTTGGGTTTGTTAGAAACCAAGTCCTAGGTGGGCAATAAACACTGCTGGAAATTGAACTTTTCAGCTTAACTCGATTACATCTGGAGGGACATTTAGACTCAGATATACAGGTTTGCATGCAAAGAACCCAGACAGGGTAAATGACTTGCTAATGTGTCTAGAGCTAATTTGAGGTCCCTGGTTTTTTTTTCAATTTTATTTATGTGCTGCTCTATCCACATGTAAAGATCAGGGGACATCCCATAGGAGTCAGATATCGAACTTCTTGGGTCCAGGGGGGTCGCACAAAGATGGGGACAGACCACCGAAGCCTAATAAACCAGAAGCAAACTTTATTCCAGAAACCAGAATTCAGGAAAAAAATTAAAAAATAAAAAATCTCCTTGGGGCACAAAAAGCTTATCCGCTAGCTGAGACCACGGCCAGAGATGGTTTTTTTGTTAGGTTGTGGCGGAGGCTGGTTTCTGAACCCATCTTTTTATAGTAGGGACACCAATTATAGGTCTGAACAAAGGAATTTTTACAATCTCAAGGTAAAACTCAGATACAGATTGCCTTACTTTACAATCTCCACTAACAGAGTTTATCAGTTAAACTAGTGTTTGTACTTAATCTGTTGCCTTTCTTGGTACTTTCAGGTAGTGTTTACTGAAGCCCTGTGGCCTCTCCTTCGATGCTGCCAGCACATAGCAGGGATAATGCATAACCAGAGGTCATATATCTATTTCCTAAAAGTTGACTCAGCTCATATCCATAGGCTAGCTCTCAGTTTGCAGAGAGATGCTTCGGCCTTGTGAAAAGAGCTGTGGGCTGTAAAGTGAAATAACTCACTGTTAATAGTTAATCCTCAAGCTGCTGAGAAAGCTGCTGACAGTCTGTTCTCATTCTGCTATACTTATAACTTTATATTTCTTTATTTCTACATTTTTATTTTTGGAATCTACATTTTTATATTCTTATTCTCAGACCCTTCAGAACTCAGGTTGGTTTGGCTTGGTGACTGCCTGTACCTACTGAGCCTTCTTGCTGGCCCAGGCCTCTCATTTTTATTGTATTCATTCATTCACTTATCAAACATTTATACACATGAATACAATGTTGTTCTAAGCACTTGTGTTTAACAATAGTGAACAAAACAGGCGCACACACACAGGGAAAAAACCCACAGACAAACAACTCTTAAAGCTCTTGTTCCAAAAGGAGACTTGCAAGGTTCTAAAAAGAGACTTACAAGGGCACAGTGTTAGAGAGGGTGCATGCAAAGCAGAAAAGAAAAAAAAAAGGTGGAGATGGAGGACATGAAATGTTACTTTCAGTGAGGCCATAAAAAGCCTCTTGACAAAGTAACCTTTTAATACAGACCCCTCAAGAACTGAGCAAACTGGCTATACAGATGTAGGGGAGGAGCATTCAGGTACATTTGCATGACTATAGTAGAAAATGCACCAGAAAGGAGAGCCAGAACAAGCAGTCAGGGGTGTTGCAAGGAGGCCACTTGTTCTTCCTGGCTGCCTGGCTAGCTTAGACCCAAAATAATCACACAGAAACCATATTATTTAAATCACTGCTTGGCCCATTAGCTCTAGCTTCTTACTGGCTAACTCTTACATATTAATTTAACCCATTTCTATTAATCTTTGTATTGCCATGTGGCTGTGGCTTACCTGCTAAAGTTCCCAGCATCTGTCTCAGGCAGGTTACATGGTTTTTCTCTGACCCCTCTCTTCTTTCTCCCAGCATTCAGTTTAGTTTTCCCTGCCTATCTAAGTTCTGCCCTGCTATAGGTCCATTTCTTTATTCATTAATGGTAATCACAGCATACAGAGGGGACACCCACATCACCTCCCCTTTTCTGTTGAAATAAAAAGGAAGGTTTTAACTTTAACATAGTAAAATTACATAAAACAAAACAGTTATCAAGCAAGAATTACAGTTACAATATTTATATTTATTTTATCTCTTATCATAACTAAGGAAAACTATAACTATAAATTCTTCAACTCCATCAAAGACTCCAGAAGGATATAATATTACCTAAGTAAACAATAAGTTCATTGTAAGCAACTTCCAAAACTCTAGAATTGACAGAGAAATCTTACTACCTAGACAGTCACCCAAAGTTCTTCTTTGGCATCTATATTCAGCCTACAGGCCCATAGTATCTGGCAGACTTTTCCATGAAGCAGGAAATTTCAAAGACAGTTCCGCCTATATTGGCAGTTTGTCAATCACATTTTTCTGTGTCCTGCAGAACGTCTAGCAGACTCTTTCATGAAGCAGGAACCACAAAGGACCATCTCACCTTTAGGCAAGAGCAGTTTCTTGCCCAAATGGCTAGCAAACTCCATAAGGTGCCTCTTCAATGCCCATCATCCTCTTGAAGTAGATTGGTGCTGCCAGGAACAGATGCATCTCATTATCATCAAAAGTCCTAAATTCTTAAAAGATTTTAAACACCATATTCTATAGTCTTTGAAAGGTTTGAAGAATGCCTATCCATCTGAAATACATATCTGTCCATCTAGAAAATCTAACTAACATGACTACAAGCCTGACTATAGTAGATGATTATCTATTAACCTATATTTCTTAATTATACATTACATTTTTAAATGAGCTGGAAATGGACAATACCTTAAGCAAGAGCAGAAATATACATATAACATAGATGACCTTATCAATATACATATAACATACTTGACCTTGTATCAATAAATCAAGATCCATACCAATGCAAATCTCTATAGCATATCCTCCTTTAAATGCAAAGAAAAACATTTATAAACAATATTTGGGAATTTGGGCACAGTTCTGTCCAAACTTCTTCCTGATATTTATTTGACGAAGTAATTTTTTTAGGGTGTTCACAGTGACCTCTCAGGTGGTCATGGTCTATCAAACCATATTAGCCCAGAATGAATCCACAGGTTCTCATCCTTTATGGAAACAAAAGAAGAACCTCTTTTCCAAAGCAACATATCCTTAGACCCAAATTCTGAAGTCAATATACCTTTATAATATACCTGGTGGTTTAGCTTAGCAGTCCATACAATAAAATGTCTCTCTGTACTTAGCTTCTTCACAGTCAAAAACTTCAAAGAAAACACAATAATATACATAATTCAGACTTTCTGTGTATAGTCCATCTTTACATGGCTTATTTTTCTTTACTCCTTTTAATCTATGACTGTCTGTACTCTGTCTCTTTAAAGACTTTATTTTTAAATGATTTACTTCTTTTTTTTAACTCTCTACACTCTTTTTCTTCTCTCTCCCAAGCCTACATACATTTATCCAACACTGTGACCCATTTAGAGTTGTTTTTTTTTTTGTCTGAATCTGTCTTTATTGTATTGTCTGTAATTCTTTACTGTCTTGAAGAGCTTTTAAAATGGTAAGCAGCTTGGTTGCAGCTGCTCTGAATGCTGGATTCACCTCTCTCCACTTTCAAAATGGTGACAGTACCATTACTGCCAGCTCTGGGTCCGCCAAGTAGGAGCCATGCTCAGCACTTTAACTCTGAGAATGAGCATGCAGCACATAAACCCTTTTTATCTGAGTTACAGCTAAATCTGCCCTGCAGAACACTGCGCAGCTTGGAAATATTTCTGTGTATGGTGGCAGGAATCCACCATGCTCTCCTGCCTGTGTAAGCTTAGTAGACCTGATCCCACCGCCTGCCCAGGCAGGGAGCACTGAGCCCTGGGCATGATCTCAGCTACTTTACTCTTGACCCCGAGTTGGCACACAAACACCCAGGCCCACAAATGCCATTCAGATGCTGCATAGCCAGAGTTCATGCTGGCAGCATGTCCCAGGAAGCCATGTTTGGGTGCCAATTTGTTGCAAGGAGGCCACTTGTTCTTCCCGGCTGCCTGGTTAGCTTATACCCGAAATAATCACACAGAAACCATATTATTTAAATCACTGCTTGGCCCATTAGCTCTAGCTTCTTATTGTCTAACTCTTACATCTTAATTTAACCCATTTCTATTAATCTGTATATCGCCACGTGGCAGTGGCTTACCAGCAAAGTTTCAGCACTTCTATCTCTGGTGGAGGCTCTATGGCATCTTTCTGACTCTGCCCTTCTTTCTCCAGGCATTCAGCTTAGTTTTCCCTGCATACCTAAGTTCTGCCTTGTTCTAGATCTAAAGCAATTTCTTTATTCATTAATGGTAATCACAGCACACAGAGGGGACTCCCACATTGTGAGGGCTGCAAGGCACGGCAGGGTCATGTGGGGCTTTCTGGCTGGCTGAAGAGAGACTTTGGTTGCTGCTCTTACAAGGACAGGGCTTTTGAAGAGCTTCAAGAGGAGCGGCATGGTGAAAAGAGTAGGCTCACTGTCACCCAGAAGGGGAAAGCAAAAGCAGGAGGCAGGCTGTGCAGGATGCTGTTGAGGGAAGTGCAGATCAGAAAAGCGACAGTGGCATAGAAGAGGATGGTTAAACCCTTCAGAGGTGTTTCAAGGATTGAGCATCCAGCTTTGCTAATGGGTAAGACTGTGGACAAAAGAGAGACAGGAGTCAAGGATGATATGAAGGCTTTTGGCCAGATCAAGTGATAGGCTAGCTCTTATGCAATAATGGAGGATGGTACAGTACCAATCTGGGGGAGAATCTCCACAGTTTAACATTAGACACGCTAAGCTGGAGATCATGCACTGTTAAAGCCCCAGCTAGAGATGTCAGATAGGTAGATTATGTAGGTCTGGAGTCCAATCAAGGACTGTTGAATCAGGACATTGCAGTCAGGGCAGATACCAGCTTCATAAAACTACCAAGGACAAAATAATGACTAGAAAAATTTCTGGCTCAAATGATAAAATACTTTGCATCTTAGTGGGTGGGTTCCTAAACATCTACCCAGTGAAGTGATTTTAAATGTCTCTGCCTCTCCTGGATGAAGGACTTAAGACATGTCTTAGTTGTTCTCTGTTGCTGTCCTAAGACACCAGGACCAAGGCAACTTATAAAAGAAAGCATTCATCGGGGTCTGGTGAGATGGCTCAGGGGTAAAGAGCACTGCTTGCTTCTCCAGAGGACCTGGGTTCAATTCCCAGCATCCACTTGACAGCTCACAAACTGTCTGTAACTCCAGTTCCAGGAGATCCAAAGCTGCTTCTGACTTGTGACGGTTCTGCACACACAAGCATGCATGCAGGCACATATGTACACATAAAGTAAATAAATATTTTTTTAAAAAAGAAAGCATTCATGTGGAGCTTACAGTTCCAGAAGGTTGGAGTCCATGACTGTCATGGCAGGGAGTATGACAGGTCACAGGCGTGGCACTGGAGCAGTAGCTGAGAGCGTTCACCCACAAGCATTGGGGCAGAGACAGAGAGAGAGCTAACTGGGAATGGCATAGGCTTTTAAACTTCAAAGCCCACCCCACAATGATACACCTCCTCCAAAAAGTCACACCTCCTAGTCTTTCCCAAACAGTTCCACCAACTAGGAACCAAGCATTGAAATATATGAGCCTGTGGGGGTGGGGGCGTTTACATGGAAACCATCCCAAAGTGAGTCTCCTAACACTAGATAGCTCCACAGGACTCTTGTCTGTCACCTAGACATCTGTGGCTCGCTTTTACTAAGGGTGGAGATAAAATGGCCTGAAGATCCACATTCCATCTTTGCTCGCATTTTTTTGATGTCCAAGTCAGGCACAGTTGCTTCCAATTGTGTGACCATCTCTCTCCTACTACATTACCCAGGGTAACAGAGAGACTTAGAGCTTACCGAGGACCAGGCAGCAGAGAATTGACGTGCATACCCTCGGTTAGTCTGAAAGACAAAAACCACTTGCCTGTCAGCTACCATGAGTCTAATGACAACCAGCATTTTCTGATATTATTTGTGGTTCAGGAAATGCCTTCACAGAAGCATCGGCTCTGGAACCAGGTTGCTGGAGTTAAACCTCCTCCTTCTAAGACCTCTACATGGTCTAGAAGCTCACATCCAGTCGTTGGCACCTGCTTCTTACACCAGCTTTTCCCACTTACAATGTGTGGAATCACCCCCACCCCCATCAATCACCCCACCCCCATCCATGTTGGCGATTTACTCCCCAGAGTCACACATTCATTGGCATTTGGAGATGAAGGGTTAGTTAGTTCACTCTGACGTTAGTGGGTTAGCAAGGGAGTGGCTTTGTTGTAAAAGCCAGCTCTCCTTGGGACGTGCTTGCTGTCTTTCCCACATGATGTCCTGTACTACTTGGGACTCTGCACAGTCTCCATAAGCCAGAAAAGTCACCAGATGTGGCTCAGTCACCACGTGTGGCTCACTCACCAAGAGCTGCTCAGTCTTCTGAAGCTTGAGCCTACTTAACCTTTATTTTTTTAAAAAATTTTCGTTTATTTATTTATTTATTTATTTATTTATTTATTTATTTATTTTGAGACACAGTTTCTCTGTAGCTTTGGAGCCTGTCCTGGAACTAGCTCTTGTAGACCAGGCTGGCCTCGAACTCACAGAGATCCACCTGCCTCCGCCCCCTGCCCCTAGTGCTGGGATTAAAGGTGTGTGCCACCACTGCCCAGCTATTTAACCTTTATTCTTTAAAAAGTACTAAGCTTGTGGTAGTTGGTTCTAGCAGCAAAATCGAGTTACAAATGCATATCCTGGGAGCATGTGCTCTTTGTCTGAAGCCAAGCTTTTTCCTGTCGGCTTTGCCTTGGTGAAAGAAATTGCTGGATTTGGAGGGGAAATAACAGCAAAAATAATCTTGTGGAGAGCACCCAATCAGGGTGTCAGGCCAGAAACAAACACTCCACATGCCTTTCCCATTCACCAAAAATCTAGGCAGCAAGCACTTTTAATATCGCTTGTTAAAACTGGGGCACAAAGCAATTAAGTAAAAGGAGTGGCGTACGCGGAAATAGGACTGGGACTCGGCAGTTTCTGACCAAGGTCCTAAGGTTTCAGTACGAGAAGCTCTGCCTGCCATAGTGAAGCTCTGTACGAAGATCACATACACTCTAGAGGCCCCTCTTTCAGAACGTCACATGGATGGGAGGAACGAGATTAGTCTGCAACCATTGGGCACAACTGCAGCCAGCCTGGATGCCCACAGTGGCACTGTACCTACCTGCCTTACACCCAGAACCACACTTCCGTTCCCTCCCCGCAAACCTGCAAGAGGGCACACCCCAGGCCCAGCCCTCCACTCCCACCTTAGATTCCTCAGTACCTAAAATTCTGCCAGTGTGGGGTCAAGCTGGGACAGTGAAATTCACCTGGGCCCGAGGCTCCTGACTGGTGATCTTGCCTGCCCCTCACACTCTCTAGGCACTCTAGGGAGGTCGATTAGAGAGTGTGGTTCATTGCCTTTATATTTACAGACCCAAGGGTTCCAAGCCCAGGGTGGAACAAGTAAAGCTTCACTTAAAGGGGGCAGCGTGAGGCGAGAGGAAGCCGGGAAACCGCAGAGGCAGCTGACTGAGGTTACGTATTGATATAAGATCAGCACCTTCCCCCTTCCTCCTCTCTCTTCTTCCTCTTCCTTCTTCTCTTTCCCCTTCCCTGCTTCCCTCCTTGGCCTACATCTGCAGCTCACAGCCTGAGCAAGCACCCGCCGAGGCTCTTGTTTCTGCCGCCTAAGCCCCTTAACCTAAGGGACACTGGGTTGAGAAATCTGACTTTGCGAGCTTGGGGAGTCTTTTGTGTGGGTCTTGGATACATCTAGGTGACCGTTCTGTCCTTCATTTAGGTCACTGGTTGTAAATACATGTTCTCGTCCCTATTAATAACCCGCACTCCATACACTTGCCTCCTGTCACTCCGACTAATTCCACAGTGCCTCTTCTCTTCCTTCCCCTCCTCCCTGAAGTTCTTTCCACACAGACTGAGGAACGGGGAGCAGCTCGGAGAAGATCGTGGGCCTGGGTATGCTGTCCTGCTTTGCTCTCATCTTCTCCACCACGCTTCCTCCCTCACTTTCCTGTACATGTTCCTGGGGCTCTGACAGCAGATCGTTGGCTGGGGCGGGGGTGGGGGCAGGGAAGAGAGAGGGAAAATAGAAGATAACACAATAGTTATTCAATTGGATGATGGGATAATAGATTGGTATTTGTGAGTTGTTGTTTACAGATAATTACATTGACATAGATTCTTCTATATGGATACAAAGTTAAATATTGTATGCATGCATGCTTCTACCTCTGCTTAAAACATTTGTTATGTATTGATATATATATTGTATTGATATATATTTACCATATTACAGTATACATTTCTACCTCTGATTAAGATACTTATATATTGTTTATGTATTGATATATATTTTTTTTACCATATTACAATGTATACTTGTACATTGTTTACATTTGGAGGGTCATTGTCCTCATTTATTGTACAGTTGTTTATTCTCTTAGTCTTTAAGTTAGATAGGTATTAAAAATTGTAGATCAATAGTCATCTATGTTTGTCATATTTATAGTTAGGCTAATCAGGTTCTTTAAATACATAAAATAGAATATTCTGTTTAAATAATCTTCAACCTCTTCAAAAAAACTATAAAAAAATGGCATTTAATCTAACTTAGAGTTCTGTGGTAGTGAGTCACAATCGCTCCTGGCAACATTATTCAGAGAAGCCCTCGGCATTACCCACGCCAGCACCTTTGTCTGTTCTGATTGCACTGCTCCTGTTTCTCAGACCTCTGGAAAGCTATGGTTAGTATCAGGGTAGAATTGCTCCAGGAGAGATTGGCTCAGGGGTTAAAAGCACTGCCTACTCTTCCAGAGGTTCTGAGTTCAATTCCCAGGCAACCACATGGTGGCTCACAACCATCTATAATAAGATCTGGTGCCCTCTTCTGGCCTGCAAGCATGCCTGCATGCAGAATACTGTATGTGTAATAAATAAATCTTTAAAAAAGAAAAACAAAGAATTACTCCAGAGGAGTGAACCCACCCCCAGTCTAGGCAGGAGTCTTCCTGGTTGCAAAGCCTTCAGCTTGACCCCCCCACCTCTGTCTCATTCTGCTTGCTTCTTCTTCGCCCCCACTTCTCTCCTTTTTTTATAATAGGACACCAAAAAGGGCTTGAAACTTCAAGTGTAAATGCACTCTAACCCAAGTAGGACCTGAGCCGGGGACTCAGCATCTGAAGGGAGCAAAGAGAAGTCTCTTCATGGAGGGCCGGGCTCTCCAGAAGATGTTGCCCTGACTCATGTCTTCAGTAGCTGGAGAAGCTTCTCTTTCCCACAGGTGCCTGCAGAGCAGAGAGCTGCACCAGATCACGTCCCAGGGTCTCGCCTCGCTTGGAGAAACCAGGGATGCACAGTGGGGTAGATGTTGCCGGCTACCAAGGAAAAGAAGCCAGAGAGCCTGTGACTTCAAAGAGACTTTTTGCTGGCGCCCTGAAATCAGACTCCAAATGTAGGCTTGCATTGCCCTTAGAATTGCCCTGTCCTCTGCAAACACACCCGATCCTCCCGAGCGGTCAGAGACCTTGTGGGAAGTTTCCTTAGCGGGAGACTTTGCAGAGCCCACTGTGTAAGCACCGCTGTGTAATCATCTCTCTGGCTGTACTTCTGGAAGCAGAGCACTTAGCACTCTGGGCCTCAGCTGATTCACCTGGAAAACAGAAGTTCAATGTAATCAATGCCCAACATGTACAGAGAATGTGGCAGAGAAATCCAGAGGCAAAGGTAAACGAGATAAATCTGTTCCCTTAAAAATTTCAAGTCAACAGAAGGGAAAGATTTTTTTTTTTAAATGGAATCTAGAGTGGAATAAAGTTGACTTAGAAGCAAGAACTCTACTAACTGGACAGTGTACATACCTCTAATCCAGTGTCTGGGGGCTTGAGTCTAGGAGTTTGAGACCAGCCTGGGCAACATAGTAAAACCTAGTTACACTACACACACACACACACACACACACACACACACACACACACACACACACACACACACATGCACGCACGCACACATGCACACACCACACCTGTTTTTTCCCTTTTCTCAAGGTTACTCCAAGAATCAGGTGAAAGAAAGGCTTCCTCTCGTTTATAAGGCACTACACAAATGTAAGCAGATACTATGTTCTCACACTGGCTGAGTCGTCTGCACAAACATCTTTACCAAAACAGCTCTTACAACTGAATCTCTACAGTAACTGTGGTATCCTCCACCCCTCGGGTACCATCTTGGCCGTTGGGTTAACTGAATCAAGTGCACAGGACTGAACCAAGCTGAGCCCCCAGGGGCCCTTGTTCTGGGTTTAGGATGGGAATGAAGGGAAGCCAGTCTCACTCCGGGTGGGATGAAATCAAAGAATGCCAGCCTGGTTTTTCGAGACAGGGTTTCTCTGTAGCTTTGGAGCCTGTCCTGGAACTAGCTCTTGTAGACCAGGCTGGACTTGAACTCACTGAGATCCACCTCCCTCTGCCTCCCGAGTGCTGGGATTAAAGGTGTGCGCCACCACCTCTCTTAAAGAGGCCATCTTTTGCCGAAGGCGGCTGTGGTGTGCTCCAGGCAGGGTCCTGACAGAATGATTTGTCATCAGTTTCTAAAGTAGCGTGTCGAAGCTTGTACGGAGCTCAAGCTAAGAGCTGTGCTTCTCACTTAGTCAGTGACTGAGTGTCCAAGTCAATGCCAACTATGTCCAAGCTTTCCATAAAGAGGAAAAAATGGATTCACCCTCAATGGTATAAGTCAGCCATGGGTGGCAGCCTTCTGGCCAGCTTGTTCTCAAGGCTCCCCACGTCACCCAGGGTGCCCTGGGAACACTTGGCTGACACTTGGAGCCATGACTTGTGACTATTCCTGAGAACTTCTGCCGTCTTTCATATCCTGTTGCTGCTCTGTCCTTCCAAAGGTAACAACCCCTCACCATACACACTTCGGGGTGCTCTCTCATCCATTTCCATATTCTTCAGGCAATGTCCCTGCCCTAACCACAAAGTTAATGTAAGGCTCTTCCTGGTCAGGGATGGAGAGATGGCTCGATGCTTAGGAGCACTTGCTGCTCTTCCAGCGGACCCAGGTTCGATTCCTGGCACCCACATTGCGGCTCACAGCTGTCATTAGCTCTGGTTTCAGGGGGCCCCATTGTGCGGGGTCTCCATGACCTTAATGGGCTGCAGAGATGCATTGTGGGAAGCAAAACGGCAGTTAGGCTTAACATGACTCAGTAACTGGTGTTGGTTCAAACTTCTGAAGTTTGACTCCAAGCGGTTTATTTTAGGCATAATCAATAATAATAATAAGTGAAAATTATTCTGGTGATAATTAATATAGTTCTACACAAACAATAAGCATACAGATATCTCCTTGAGGAACAAAGTAAGCTAAATACAGATCAAATGTGACTACATAGAAACTCTTTGTAAGGTCCATAAAGATTGGTTCTGTAGACTGACTGAGAAAAACAAATTTACAGTAAGGGTCTGGGGGAGAACCCGGTGCTGGAAAAGTCTCTAGCCACACAGACAGGGCAAAGGTCACCAGGTTAGAAAACAGGCCCACTTCCAACTTTCTGGGTGGATAACAGGTATTGGATTCCTTCCCCTCAAGGAACAACCAACCTGATGTGCTTATCATTCTAGATTTCCCCTAGTGTTTTTCTGTGAGTACAAAGACCTCTGTGCTTCCTACATCTCCCCCCCCCACTTTTGTTTTCCAAAGAGAAATATTGTTTTGTAATAGAAGCCAGGGTTGACTGCATCTCCTGAATGCCTAATCTAACTATTATAGGCAAGCACAATAGAATTATAATATCAGCCAGCAGAGGACCAATGTTGTGAAATATTACTTTAATGATATAAAGATGTGTTACATTTGTTTATGCTGCATTTGTTTGACAATGTAAAGAGGTGTTGTTTTGCCTGCTTAAGGCACTTGATTGGTCTAACAAAAAGCTGGATGGCCAATAGCAGGGGAGAAGGGATAGGCAGAGCTGGTGGGCGGAGAGAACAAGGAGGAGGAAGAATCTAGGTCTATGCAAGAAAGAAAGAGAGGAAAATGAAGGAAAAAGAGAGGGAGATGCCCAGGACCAGCCAGTCAGGAAGCCACCAGCCAGTCAGACGTGGAGGAAGCAGGAAAGAATGAAGGAAAGATAAAAAAAATCCCTGGGGCAAAATGTAGATGAAGAGTAACAGGTTAAATTAAGTTATAAGCGCTGGTGGGACAAGCCCAAGTTAAGGTTGCGCATTCATAATTAAGTCTCTGTGTCATGATTTGGTAGCTGGTGGTCTGAGAAAGCCTGCTACAGACCAAAGGGGGAAGTCATCTTAATCATGATAGCCCTTCAAAAGCCGCTTGAGAGATTTCGTTTATCTCTTCTGCGATCGTCAATCTGCCACATTAAAGCAACACATGCCAGGAAGTGAAGTATGGATTCTGCTCTGAGAAGCTGAAAATTAACATGTAATATAGTCAGTAAACATCTCATCATTTTGGGGTCAGTAGTATTGGGTCCTGTTGTCACCCCCACGGTCTTGGCTTGATGTTAAAATCTTGATGTCTCTTCAAGCCATTGGCTTATTCTTCTTCTTGGGACATCTCCTCTGGATGGGTTTGGTTTTTATCTTTGGATGCTTCATTTGGTCAGTGGTCTCCAGGCATGGGAGGCAGACCCATCTGGGACTTCATTCATTTTCTGGAAAGACACAAGCATAACCTGGCCCTGACGTTAGAAGAACATCTGTCCCTTCCCACTGATTAGTTTCTAGATCTTTGCCTTTAACATACACATAAGGTTTTGTCCCCTTTAGGGCAAAATGTTTTGGGACAGTAGCAGAAGCATTATCGCTTAAAGTGAAAAAAATTAAAGTAAACATGGCTAAATATAGCACAGTACATGGGGTTTTATGTGGCTGTATAGACCTTCCTTTTATTTTTAAAATTTGTCATTTAAGTATTTGATGGTGTTGTTCCACAAGAGCTTGACACTATGAATCATAAGGGATTCCAGTAACATAATTAATATCCTGTAAATTGTCAAATTGCTTGAAGCATTTGCTTCAATAAGCAGAACCATTGTCAGTTTTTAGTTGTAATGGGACTCCTAGGAGGGGAAGGTGTATAACACATGATTAATGACATCCGAGGTTGTTCTGCGAGCAGAAGCAACAATCACTTTAGAAAAAGTATCAACCGTGACATGAGTATATTTTAAACGTCAAAATTCCGAGACATGAGTAATATCTGTTTGCCAAATGGCATTAGATTTTAGCGTTCAAGGATTAATTCCACCAGTAGGTGGCAGTGGGGTGAAAGAACAAAACAGGCAGGCTTGAGTGATTTGCCAAGCTTGTTCATGGGGTAAAGAGAATTATACCTTTAACAGTTTTGTATTTTGATGGAAAAGTTGGTGAGATTTTTAAGAGGCCCGGAAAGCAAGCATGAGGGGTGGGGAGGGAGCCAGAGCATCGGCTTGAGAGTCAGCAGATGTTAACGAAGCTGGCAGGTGAGGATGAACGTGAATATGAGTCATGAAAAAATGTCGAGATGATTGTTGTACAGACGTCTGAAGGGACAGAAATAAGTGTGAGATAGCCTTAGTAGTGGGGTAGTAGTAGACTTGTCGTTTCTAGAAGAGAAACAGTTCGAGCACAAATAGTCAGTTAAAACACTCAACGGCTGAGAAACATGGAGCAAAGCTGATTGATTACAGCGCATTCAGGCTGTTCAGCTGTACAGCCAGAGTGGGTACAACCTTTTCTGAGGAGGATGTGGAATTTGTATATAAAATATAAGCTCCGTGTCCTTTAGAAGGTCCATCTGTAAAAGCATTAAAAGTGATCTCTATAGGATTTTTAGATGTAATTTTAGGTAATGCCCATGGGGTAACTTCAAAAATTCTTAAAAGGGGATCTTTAGGATAATGATTATCTATCGATCCCAAGTAACGTGCTAATGCCACCTGCCACTTGTTATCAGCGGGGAACAAATAATCAGCCTGCATTTTATTTAGTGGCACAATGACTTCTACAGGCTCTTTTCCAGTAAATTGTCTAAGATGTGTCCTTCCCATCATTATTAAGCCCGTAATTTTTTGTAAATAAGGGGTTACAGCTCACTGCAGAGAATTATGCTGTGTGTAAATTTCTTTTTTTCTTTTTTTAATTGATTTTTTTTACTGAGCTCTACATTTTTCTCTGCTCCCCTCCCTGCCTCTCCCTTCCCCTTCAACCCTCTCCCAAGGTTCCCATGCTCCCAATTTACTCAGGAGATCTTGTCCTTTTCTACTTCCCATGTAGATTAGATCTATGTATGTCTCTCTTAGGGTCTTCATTGTTGTCTAGGTTCTCTGGGATTCTGATCATGTGTAAATTTCTATAATACTGTGTTGATTTATAATCCTAGTAGGTAATGAAGGAGACGGAAGGCTGAGTAATTGGTCAGGGAGTAGGGGATTCTTTCTGTGAGCTACTGCTCTTGCAGCATTACTTAACAAACTAATAACTCACTCCACTTTGGGTATTTGGGTGTAACCAAGATTCTCCAGAAAGTAAATTAAAGAGCAGAGCTCAATCTTTGATAGCATAAGGCAGATAAGAACATACCCAGCTGACACGGCCGCAAGTTTTTCAAAATATTTGAGGGTATGATGTTTGGGAATATTTAAGCTGTGAGAGGATGATGGCAAATTTGTTGTTGAGTAATAATATATTTTTAATAATTATAAGGTGATTGTTTTTATATTTTATCTGGAATTATGTTTACATTTTGTTCTTTTAGTTTATTTACCATGAAAGTTAAAGCATTCCTTTAAGTATTGATTAGGCAAGCATGAGAGGAGAATATCATCCATAGAATGAATGATTAATACCCCAGGAAATTTAATCAGCACCAGCTTAAGTGCTTTATGTACATAATATTGACATATAGTGGGGCTATATTTTTTGTCCCTTATGGTAATACTTTCCCCTGATTTTGAATCATTGGCTGTTGATTGTTTAAAGTAGGAACAGAAAATGTAAAATATTTCTTATCATCAGGATGTAAAGAAAGAGAAAAATACAGTCTTTTAAATCAAATATACTAATGTAATGTCCTTGATGAATCATCGTAAGAATGGGGAACCCTGGCTGGTGGGCGACCATTGTTTTCATAGTAGCATTTATGCCCCCTGAGATCATGCAACAGGTAAATTTTATTTTTTCTCTTTTTATGAATTAGAGGACTTCCCAAGGACTAACTGAAGGTTCTATATGTATAAGTCACAGCTGTTCCTGTAATAGAAGTTGGACCTGCTTTAATTTTTTTTCCCATGAAGGGGCCACTGATCAATCCATACCGGGTTGGTTTCCCCCTTGATTCTGGGGCTAGGAGCCGCCCCATTGGGAGCGTAAAGTCTTATCATCCTTATTAAATTTGGATCAACATTCTGTTTAGCCCAGTGTTTTCCATTTTTATATCATGAGCAAAGAGCCTCAGGTACAGTTGGGGATGTTGGCGGCGGCCTCAGGGCAGCTTCTGGGTGCTGCCTCCACCATTCAACCACCACTGGAAGCTGGGAGCCATCTGGCCCCCTGGCCTGATTTGGCCCCCTGCCAAGAAATGCCCAGAGGACCCTTTTGGTCTTTCTAAAGAGGGTTCAAACGATATATTACCATAGTCCAGATTGCAAAATAACTGACAGAATTTTATCCCCCTTTTCATGGGGTCTTTTTACTCCTATGTGTCCCCAATTGTCTACATCAACCGTCCCTTGTTTAGGAAACCAAGAATTGAATACTACAGTCACTCATACAAAGTTGCAGAGCTGTGGTTCTTAATGTTTTGCTCCCCTGGATCTTAACAGGCATCTAAAAATAATTGTATAAAATGCTTTGCTTTAGAGGGCTGAGAAAAACCTGTGCTATTTCACGCTCTCGTTTCAGCTGTGACCCCTTGGGTGAGAAGACTGAACTTCGACCCTCCTCTTTCTTCTATTTAAAGAAAAAACATTTCTTACCTTTCCAGAGGGTCAAGCCCATGTTGAGTGTCAATTGTGGAGGTATCTAAGACCCTAATGGGCTGTGGGAGGCAAAACGGCAATTAGGCACAAAAAGATTCAGTAGTTGTATTGGTTCAAACTTCTGAAGTTTGACTCCAAGTGGTTTATTTTAGGCATATTTAAGCACAGAACAATTTGATGAAAATTATTCTGTTGATAATTAACTCAATCCTTTGTTCACAACAAAGCCTACAGAGATCTCCCTGAGGAATAAAGTAAGCTAAATATAGATCAGATGTGTTTACATTGAAATTCTTTGTAAAGGTCCATAAAGATGGTTTCTATAGACTGACTGAAAGCACACACACACACACACACACACATACACACACACACACACAATTTACAGTAAGGGTCTGGGGAAGAATCTGGTGCTGGAAAAGTCTCTAGCCACACAGACAGTGTAAACGTCACCAGGTTAGAAAGCAGGCCCACTTCCAACCTTCTGGGTGGATAACAGGTATTGCATTCCTTCCCTTGAAAGAACAACCAACCCAGGGTGCTTATCATTCCAGATTTCCCTAGTGCTCGTCTGTGAGCACAAAGATCACCATGCCTCCTAAGATCAATACCCTCTTCTGGCCTCCGAGGGCATCAAGCATGAGCATGGCACACAGACATATGTGCAGGCACAACACGCATACACATAAAATGAAATAAAAATAAATCTCTAACAACAACAGGAAGATCCATACTGATCAACCAAAATTTCTCTAGAGGGAACCTGAACCAGCTGAGAAGCAAATATGGAGGCCTTTGGACTTGGTCCCCTCCCATAGCTGCTGTGACAAAGTAGTCCGTTTCGTGAACACAGTTACCCCTTTAAATATATAGCCATCCTAAAAGCCATCCACTCAAATAATAAAGATCATTTGAGACAAATAAGCCAGTAAGTTAAAGACTCTTTACACATCAAATAAAAATCCTCACCAGGCTTAATAGTGCACACCTTTAATCCCCACACTTGAGAGGCAGAGGCAGGCAGATCTCTATGAGTTCAAGGCCAGCCTGGTCTACAGAAGTAGTTTCAGGGCAGCCAGGGCTATCCAGAGACTCTATCTCAAAAAGATGAAACAAAATAAACAACCCTCACTCATAAGTGAAGAAAAGGGAAGGAAACGGTGTAAGAGCCATGTTGCATCATATCCCCTACCCAAGCTGCAGCACAGCCGGCCTCCTGTTTGAAGACCCTTTAATGGATCTATATTTACCATGTTTTTAAACTTTTGTTTATGGAAATTTACACAAGTCACTTGGCTGAAGGCTGATGCTTATTTCAGGACGGTGAGTCTGTTACTTGTCTGAAGCCCCCCCCCCCCCCCCCGTCAGCTCCTTCTGCATCTGCTCACTCCTCTGCCAAGCCACCTGTGCTCATTTCCAAAGGGGAAAAATTCAGAACCCAGAATCCAAAGCTGGGCTTAAAAAACAGACCCAGGTACAACGGTGTACACCCACAGTCCAGGAGGAGGTCAAGGCAGACTGAACCCAGACATTCACAGTTCACCTGACCAATGGAGACTCAGAGACAGACAGAGAGGGAAGGAGGAAGAGAGAGAGAGAGACACTTCTAAACTGGGCATGGTTGTACATGCTTGTAGGTCCAGCAATTGGAGGTAGATGGAGAAAGATTATAGAAGTTCCAGGTCGTTCACTGTATTAGGGGTCTGGAACAAAACAGAACTAACAGAATGAAAACACACACACACATATAATATATATATATTATATTCATATATAGTATTTATTATATATATTATAATCATATGAAATACATACACACATGTGCATTTATTAGAGTGGCTTACAGATTTTGGTCCAAGTAGCCCAATAATGGATGAAAGAAAGCTCAAGGATCTGGTAGTTGTTCAGTCCACAAGACTGTATGTCTCAGCCATCCCAGTCTGGTGCTGGAGTCCCAGGGAATCTCTAGAGAGCGGCCATTTCAGTCCATGGTAGAAGTTGTTTCTAACTCCAGTGAAGGAATAGCTCAGGGACAGGATAGATAGACTTGCCGCTAAGAGTGAGGACAAGCAGCCAAAAGGCAGAATCTCCCTTCTCCTATGTCCTTTTATTTGGGCTGCCACCAGAAGGTGTGACCCAGATTTAGGTGGGTCTTCTGACCTCAAAAAGTTCAACCAAAAGAATCCCTCCCAGGTGTGTCCAGCTGCTTGGGTTTTAGTTAATTCCAGAAGTAGTCAAGCTGACAACCAAGATGAGCCATTTTATAATTCAGCCTCAGCTATATATGTGATGAAGAGATCCAGATTGAGGTTGAAGAACATCTTAGTTTCCCCCTGGTTGATGGTTTTAAGATAGGCGGAGCGACATAGTGTCATAGCACCCACACCCAGGACAGAACATACCCTGATAACAGTGTCCTGGGCAGGAGGACACTGTAGATAGGGGTCATGATAAAACTTGCCTCAATAACCCAAGGGCCTTGTGGAGAGAAAGCCCAAGAATCAGCCATTGCCACTCAAGGACTCAATGGAATTAAAGGCATATTACTAAGGTGCATTCCATCTTTGCTGAGACATATGACCAGCAGGGATTCCTGGCAAATGTCTGTAATTTCAGCATTCAGGAAGCTGAAGTAGAATTGCCACAAGTTCCAAGCTAGCCTGAACTACAGAGCCTGTCACACAGACAATCAAAAAGCCACATAACCAATGCTTATTGACCTTTCACACTCTACCAGCTGTTGTTCTAAGCAAGATGTGCAGATAGTTCATCTCATCGGCCTTATAACATATCTCCATGGGAGGAACTGGTGGAGTATGGACTTCTACACTGAGCCTTCAGATCCATTCCCGACATTCCTCATCCGAGGGAGGAGTCATGGCATACAGCATGATGTTGGTCAGTTTTCTGTTGCTGCAACAAATAACCCTAGAGAAATGGTATGAAAAAGAAAGGTTTACATTGGTTCGTAGATACCAAGGTCTTAGTCTATGCTTGGCTTCTGCATTGGTGTGGGGATCATAGTAATAGAACATCATGGCTGTGGGAAGGCATAGAAGAGCAGAGCTGCCCACCTCATAGGAGATAGGAGAGAGGGAATGGAGCTGAGGGTAAGACACTCTCCCGATGGTGACATACTTCTTCCAACCAGACACCAGCTCCCACTGTCTCCTCATGAACACTATCAAATTGTAAGTCCTGCTGAGGTCAGAGCCTACATGTTGCAATCACTTCTCAGTGAGTGGACCCACCAACTAGCAAGAGGCCAACCTTCAAAATGACCCTGTTGGAGGGAAACTTCATATCCAAACCATGACTGGAGGAGAAAAATGTCACTCACCATGCTAATATGGCAGGCCAGATTTCAGGCCCTGGCTGTTATGATGTGTGTGGGGGGTCATACCTCCAAACTCCTTGGCTCCTGAGATTCCACCTTGTGTCACTTGTGCACATGGTTATTGCCCCAAAGCTCACTCCAGGGACTGGGTGCTTTCTAGCCTTCATTCTAACCACACTGGCCTTTCTAACAAGTGCATTGGTTCTTCTTGCTGTAGATTTAGCTTGACTTTTGGGGAGTTTAGAAGTCCCTTGCTGCCCTTTGGGACCATCTTGGGCATCAGAAAGGATCAAATCATGTTAAACCCCCAAGGGAGATGCAGTCTGGCTGTCATTAGATCCACCTCACTGTAACATGAAGGCCTGGTTGGTTTCTGTCCTCCCACCAGGTCCCACAGTCATTAGGTCCCAGAGAAAATCACACAGAGATTCTGCATTAGGTTATAAACTGATTGGCCCATTAGCTCAGGCTTCATATTAGCTCTTATAACGTATATTAACCCATTATCCTTATCTATGTTAGCCACATGGCTCAGTACCTTTTTCAGCAGGGCAGGTCACATCCTGCTTCTTCCGTGGTCTGGGCAGAATGGCCAAGAGAGCTTCCTGCTTCCCAGAATTCTCCTATTCTCATTGCTCTGCCTCTACTTCCTGTCTGGTTGTCCCACCTATACATCCTGGCTAATGGCCAATCAGCATTTATTTAAATCATAATTGACAGAATACAGACAATTCTCCTGCACCACCTCACTGATTGGGAATTTTTGGTCCCCAGTGAATGTTTCTCTCTCCCTCTATCCAAGTCAACCACATACCAGTGATGAAATCATTCTTAGCCATGTACCTTGTCCTGTTTGCTGTATTCTTCCAGGGCAGTGGGCTGTCAGTTGACTTAATTCTGTATGACCTAGGAGCCACTATGGATACTTCTTCAAAGCAGGATCCGAGCCCATCTGAGAGTACCTCCAGCGGAAGCCTCCCTCTAAGGAAATAATGAAATCTTTACCCGGTTTGAGCCCTTCTTCTCAAGCTTGGCAGCCAAACAGCCTAACTCATTCAGCCTACATACAGCACCAGCACATGCAGGGTCCTCTATGGAGCCAGAGATAGAAAAAAAGATACAGGTTTTCACAAGGATGCCCTGAGATGTCAGGAAGGACATGAGGAGGGCAAAGGAAAGCAGAGCAGGCATGTAAGGAGAGAGGAGGAAATCCCAAGAAGTCTGGAGACTGTCTGCAAGGCCTACCAGCACAGCCTGACAGTAAGTCTATTTAAGGACAGCCCCAACAAAGACACCTTATTAGCCAAAGCTATCAAAATAGATATACTTACTAAATATGTAACCAGACTTCTCATTCCTACTCAGCTCCATATAGAAACATCCTACAGAAATAATGTTTTTTTTTAATGTACTCTGAGATGCATAGTGACATTCTTGTTTGAAAAGTCAACTAGACGGATATAGTGGCACATGACGGTCATCGTAGCACTCAGGAGGCTGAGGCAGGAGGATTGGCCAGGCTAGCTTGGGTTACATAGTGAGGTCCCATCAAAACAGAAGAGCCAGGGCTGGAGAATTGGCTCAGTGTTTAAGAGTACATATTATTCTTGATGAGGACCCTAGTTCAATTCCCAGACCCACATGGTGGTTCACTATGGTCTGTAATGTACAGTCCAGGGAGCCAATGCCCTCTTCTGACCTCTGCTGGCAACAGGCACACACAGACACAAAAGCAGGCAAAACACTCATCACAGAAAATAATAGATAAATAAATCTTAGCTGGGCTGTGGTGGCACACGCCTTTAATCCCAGCATTTGGGAGGCAAAGGCAGGCGGATCCCTGAGAGTTCAAGGCCAGTTTGGTCTACAGAGTGAGCTCCAAGACAGCTGGGCCTCTTACACAGTCTTGAAAAACCAGAAAAAAAAACTTTAAAAATTAAAAAAGAAGAATAATAAAACAAACTAAATCAAAAATAAAAGCAAATTAATTGAGGGGAAAATGGAGAGCAGTTTGCCCATTATTAGAGTGAGGCAGTAAGAATGCTAGACACAAGTTCTTGGGGGGGGGCATCCTCCTGGGAACCTGCTGCTGAGTTCACAAATGGTCGGCACAGAGGAATTACATATTCATCATTGCATTTCGGCAACCCCAAGACTCACCTCTTAGAACAACAGTGAGTTTGCTATGGCTCTTTATTTGTGGCTCACCTAAGGCTCACCCAGCATCTCTCATGAGTCCAATGTCTTCTGGAGCAACTGGGACAGGATTATCTAAGATGACCTCACTTGCTGGCTTGAGGTCTTGGTGCCTGATGCCATCAGCTGTTCCTTTCAGCTGATGTCATTCAGTAGCCTAGTTCTGTCTCACACCACTGCAGGAGGAAGCCAAGAGGAACCTTGTGGAAGCTACAAGGTCCCTGTCATTCTCCCAGAACATACTCAAAGGGACAACCCTGTACGAAGCCATCTGCAGAGCCAAGAAGAGGCCTAGACAAGGAACCTTGTCAGAATCTTCAACTTTCCTGACTCGAAAACTGAGATTAATTTCCGTCTTTTAAGCCATCTGGCCTGTGGCATTTTGTTATGGAAGCGACCTTAGTTCAGGCTACTAGAGTCCGGGCTCTGAAGGAGCTAACATATTTGTGAACAGTTTTTGTGTGGGGATGGACTTTCATTTCTTCTGGGATATTTACACAAAAGGTGGGATGACCTGGCTGTATGGCACAGATGTATTTACCTTTTAAAGAAACTGATGAAACCTTCCAGCCTTCCAAAGTAGCTATAGCCATCTTGCATTCCCACCAGCAGAGACTGAGGCGGACCCTCGTACCCCGTGATCATGCTGGTAACCAGAGTGGTAGCTCATGCTTGTTTTATTTGCATTTCCCGAATGGCTCATGGGGTCTGTCAGCTTTCCATGTACCTTTTTTGGGTCATCTTCCTATCTTCTTTGGTGAACTATCTGTTCAAACCTTTTGCCCTTCTGTTACTGGTTCAGAGTTAATTAGATGTAAATTTGAAAAAATGTCAGCGGGGGAAATCCAGAATCGTACTGTCTCTCCAGGTCCAGCAGGCTGGGGAGGCCAGGATTTGTAGAAAGAGGCGACAATCATTGAAACTTTAGAGGGGTTGTGAGGACTGCAGATAAATTCTGGAAGCTTCATGCTTTTGTCCAAGTTTACCCCTGCCGCTTCCCTAACCATTTTCTCACCATGAGCACCGACTTCCTCCAGCTCCTCCGACAGCCCCGTCCTTTTGACACTTCCCGCTGGAATTTCCTGGGTCAGGAGTACATCATTCCTATCACTCTTCCGGGAAGTTTGCCAAGTGTGTGGACAGACATGAAGCCACCCATAAAAAGGGCCTAGATAAGATTTGGCACAGAGTGTTGTCTGGGAGCACCAAG
Source organism: Ondatra zibethicus (assembly GCA_004026605.1). Taxonomy (NCBI): domain Eukaryota; kingdom Metazoa; phylum Chordata; class Mammalia; order Rodentia; family Cricetidae; genus Ondatra; species Ondatra zibethicus. Next base: position 176,972 of record PVIU01000291.1, on the reverse strand, counting down.
CAGTGTCCAAAACACAGTTCACTCTAGGGAGGACTTTGGAAGGGAGGGATGGTGAGGGAGGCATGAGGAGAGATAGGAACAAGCAAGCCCTTGTCGTAACACTGAGGGCTATAATCAAGGACATTGTGTTCAGCCATGGATAACACCAGGCTGGAAGGAGATAAGTGGGAGACGGTGCAGACCAGAGCAGAACAAATGATTAAGGACCAGGCAGCTGAGTTATGAGGCTAATTTAATAGAATTCACTGAAGCTCATCCATTTAGCAAAATGTCGCTGAAGCTAATTTTCCATCAGAGCCCAAAAGGAACCACTGGTAAAAAGATAAAAGATTAGGAAAACAGCAAATATAAACGTCAGCTTGTCTGGCAAAGCTGAGCAGAAAGACCATGTTTTCCACATTAAGAAGATCAGACACAATCTGAACATGTCTCTCTTGTGTTGTGACAAGCCTCTTGGTGACATTTTTCTATTCCTCCTCTCTCTCTTTTTCTTTCTCTCTCTTCCCTTTTTGTTCTTGTCTTAGGGTTTCTATTGCTGTGATGAAGCACCATGACCAAAAAATAAGTTGGGAAGGAAAGGGTTTATTAGGCTCACACTTCAGCATTGCTGTTCATCACTGCAGGAAGTCAGGATAGGAACTCAAACAGGGCAGGGTCCCAGAGAAAGGAGCTGATGCAGAGGCCATGGAAGGGAGCTGCTTGCTGGATTGCTTCCCCTGGATTGCTCAGCCTACCTTCTTTTCTTTTTTTTTCTTTTTTAGACAATTTGTTTTAATTTTTTATAGATTTTTATTATGTATACAACATTCTGCCTCCACGTGTGCCCACATGCCAGAAGAGGGTGCCAGATCTCATTACAGATGGTTGTGAGCCACCATGTGGTTGCTGGGAATTGAACTCACAACCTTTGGAAGAGCAGACAATGCTCTTAACCACTGAGCCATCTCTCCAGCCCCCAAAGTAAATCTTTTTTTTTTTTTTTTTTTTTTTGGTTTTTCGAGACCAAAGGGTTTCTCTGTAGTTTTGGAGCCTGTCCACAATGAATCTGTTAGGTAGCATACTATAAAGAATTCATTCATCTTCTCCCTTTAGAACTTCCTAAGGGGTCAGAGTGTCTTTGTCACTCATGGAGGCCCCTGGGATCCATTTGACTTGATGTTAATGAAGTGACGCAGATAACATTTGTTCACAGGAAAGACCAACCATGCAGTTAGAGAGTTGGAGCTTTGGGCTTGTGATAGGAGTCAACCGGGGTACCATTCCTCAAGACCAGTCTCTTCACCAGCTCCAGCCCCTCCTAGATGAGATAGATGCTATCTCCAAGACTAGTGGCAGACACAGGATATCCCAGAGGAGTTCCAGTCAGGCTCCAGTGATGATGGTGGACCAGAAACCAAGAGGCCTTGAACACAGACCAGTGACTCTTTGCAGTGAACATTTGACAGTAAAACTGATGGGGAAAAGAGGTATTCTATAGGGCACACTGAAGCCTCCATTGCCACCAGGATGAATCAAGAGGTGTTGGAGAAGCCAGAAAGAAGGAGAAGCAAAGAGATATTTCTGTTGTTGGGGATTTTGTTTGGTTTTGGTTTTATTTGTTTGTTTTGGGGATTTTTTTTGCTTTTGTTTATTTGATTGCTTACTTTGATTTGTTTCCTTATGTGGGTGTGTGTGGCAGGGATAAGAGGAAGACGGGGGGACCGGGAGGCAAACGGAATTGGGGTACATGATATGAAACTCCCAGAGTCAATAGAGAAGTTATTAAAGAAAAAAAAGAGTCAACCTGGGAAGAATAGAGCTGGGGAGGAAGGTGGGGAGGAGTTGAGTTTGATGGTGTGGCTCATCCAGTCACAACTGTGAAGTGCAACAGAAGTAGAAACTCTACATGGCATCCTGAATGTGCAGAGCAGCTGACCCGGAAGTTAGACAGTGTCACCACCCCTGGTTAGCACTTGGAGAGCAGGAACTCTGAAAAGTGAAGTTCAGAGTTTCCTGGTTGGGGCAAGAGCTACTGGGGAATTTGGAGGAGTGACATCTCTAACCTATAGCAAGGCTCGCATGGCTATATACTTTTGTTAAAACTCATGGAATTGTGCACTAAATAAGATGACTTTTACTATGAATACATGTTTATGTAAATAAATCTGCCCTTTACATTTTCTATAGCTATAACTGAAGACTTGAGACTAGATTATTTATTTTTTAAAAGGCTTATTTTAGCTATTTTGACTTATAGTTCTAGAGGTCAGAAGTCAAATAACATGATGTCACATTTGCTTCATTTCTGGCAAGGGCCTTGTGATTACGGCTTACCGTGGGAAGGGAAGGGACAAGCAGAAGTTGTGAAGGAGGGAAAGGTGGTAGCCAACCCATCTACAGAAGGAGAGTATTAGTCCAATTTGAAGGCTCCATTTCCGTGATCCAAACACATCCCATAGCCCCTACCTCCAGACCCTGCTGCACCGGGAAGAAAGGCTGCAAACACACATGCTGCTGGGTTGGGGGGAGGGGATATGATAGTCAGCTTTACCTGTCAACGTGACACAGCCTAAACTCACCCGGGGAAGAGTGCCTCAGGGAGGAATCGTCTATCAGGATGATTGTAGGTATGTCTGTGGGAGCTGTCTCAATTAACGAGCCCACTATGGATGGCACCATTTCCTAGACCACCTACAGAAGGGTGGAAACCCTGAGCCGAACGCAGCAAGCAAGTGCACATGTCCGCATTTCTTTCTCTCTGCTCTTGACTGTGGATGCGACGTGACGAGCTGTTTGAAGTCCCCTGCTTTGACTTCTCCACAATGATGAACTATAACCTGGACTTGTAAAATAAACCCCTTTCTCTCACAAGCTGCTTTTTGTCAGGTTCTTTTTTTCTTCTTCTTTCTATCACAGCAATAGAAATGAAACTAGGACAGGGGGGCACTCATACAATAGCAAAGTGACGCCTTAGTAAAAAAGTGTGTGTGTGTGTGTGTGTTTGTGTGTGTGTGTGTGTGTGTGTGTGTGTGTGTGTGTGGAGGTGGCTCGGTGAGCTGAAATGCTTGCTACACAAGTCTGATGACCTGAGCTTAGTCCCTGAATCCCACAGCGGAAGGAAGAACAGACTCCCCTCTCCCCTTGACCTCTGACCTCCGCACATACTCTGTCATATTACACACACACACACACACACACACACACACACACACACTAAAAACAAAAACAAAAAGCAGTGCAGGGCAGAGGGGACACTGGCCCCTGAAACACTACACTTCTCCTCAGCAGCAATATGTGTTAGTTAACGCGGCAGTGAGCAGGGCCCCTCCATGGCCTCAGCTTCAGCTTCTGACGCCAGGTTTCTGCCTTGAGTTCCTGCTCTGACTTCTTCCGTCAGAAGAAGAAGGCCATGTGATGTGGAAGTGAAACAAACCCTTTCCTCCCCGAGCTGCTTTTGCTCATGGTGTTTATCACAGCAGTAGAAGCCCTGAGATAGCCATTATAACGAGCCGCCTGGCCTCAGGCTGAAGGAGCATGGACTGCCATGCACAAACTGGGAACCCAAAGTGAACCTTTCATTTTTATAATGTGATGACCCCAGGTACTTGTTATAGTATCCGGAAGGTGACTAAATATAATATAATATTAATAGATTCACCTTTACACCAGTGTGGTTGTAAAATACATGTTTAAAACCATTCTCTGTGTGAAAGAAGGACTCGAAAAGGCAAAGGTAGCCCAGGCTCTTTTAAAATCACAGGGTAGCTCTTCCTAAAGCAGCTTTCTGTGTGTCTGAAGCTTACAAAACCTCTCTGGAATAACTAGGTCAGCTTTTAGCTGTCTACCACTTAGCCAGAGGGGAGCAAGCCAGATCAGACAGTGCAGCTCTGGCCTCTCCTTCCTGTCCCTTCCTACTCCCTTGTCACCACAGTCCTCTAGACTTCTCAGGTTACACAGCAAGACTCAAGCCAGCAATCAAATGACCATCCCCACCAGCCATTGCTTTTAGTGTGACGTCAGCATACCCACGTCCTCTTAGCCCAGTCCTATACCCAAAACACCTGAGTGTGCAGCATTTCCCTTTGAGTCTCCTGGTTCAGAAAATGATGTTATCACTGTTAATACCTACACCCTTTCTCTACCAGGTCAAATCCAAGTACTCACCATTTTTTCAAGTAGCCTGACCTAACTGTGTGGGACCAGCATGTGGAGAATCCTTGGAGAGGCATGTGAGGGTTGGGTTTTCCGAGAGGGGGGGGGACAGAGAGGGACAGAGAGGGAAAGAAGAAAAATTGGTTCTCCTTACATCAGATGGAAACCCAGGAACTGATCACAGAGAGGTTCAAAGGAGGCAAGGTCAAAACAGAGCCAGGTGCCCAGGAAGGGCAGCGACAGACAGCACAATGGGCCCTGGGAGAAGCTGATGGGAAATGGTGCAAACAGACAAGAGTTATTTTCTGCTCAGGATGGTAGCCACTAACTCTACAGCTGTGAAGACGATCTCAGTTTCCCCCATCATGCCCAACACTTCACGTGAACTGGTGGAGGACCAGCAGTGGGCAAGTGAGACACCATCTTACTTCCTCTTCTTTTGGCCGTGACAAACACTAGGCAGAAGTAGGGGAAACATTTACTGTGGCTCATCCTATGGGGGAGGCATGGTGGAGTCTGTGGCAGCAGGAGCGCGAGGCAGGGGCTCATCACACCTTAACAGATCAGGATGCAGCGGAGAGGATGCTAGCTGACGGCTGGCTTTCCCCATTCCCCTCTTCACTTCACCTGACATCCCAGAATACGGGGCACATTCGGGGTAGGTTTTTCCCTTCAGCTAATCCTCTCTGGAAAGATCTTTACAGACATACCCGAAGGTATTCCTCATTAACACACTATTTCTTAACCCTATCAAGTTGACCATTAACCATCACTGGTAACTGTTTGTAACTTTGGCTCAAGAGCTCCAACAGCTTCACCAGAATGTCAGGCTTTCCCAATAGAAGGCGCCATATGGAGTGGAAATGGTCTTTGGCCTCCTCAAGAAGGAACCCATGTATCGCCCATTTTCATATGTAAGGAATAACTTGGATACATAACTCACTAAAACCCCATCAAGCTCTGGTGACATCTTAAGCAATTAGTCCCCAGACACAAGTTGAATCCATTGATTCTGAAACTCAGAGCATAAGCACACTTGCTCCATCTGAAGAGCCGAAGCCTTGTATTTAATGATTAAAATCTAGCAGGGGACTGTACACGACAAGGCAGGGGCAGCATTTCTCCATCTTTTCCACCCAGTGATGGAAGTCCATTGCGATTAATGAGACCAGCCACAGGTCAAGGATGATCTGGGAATTCTGAGTGCTGGTTCTAAATGGTTCTATGACTGTATGAGTCATGTTACTCCTTGAGCTTTGGTCTCCACACTGGAGACATAAAGACTGCATTGAGTTTGATCAAGTGCCATTGTACTATCTTCCTGGGTCTAGTTCACAAAGCACCCATAAACTGGGTGGCTTAGCCAGTGGATATTTTATTGTACCTTGTATTTCTGGAGGTTCCAAGTCTGAAATCAAGATGTTGGTAGGGTTGATCTCCCCTGAGGGCCTTGAAAATCTGCTTCTTGAATTCTTCTGGCTCCTGTAGTCTTGGGAATTCCCTTAGCTTATGAAGACGGACATCTTTTTCCTATGGCTTCATGTTGCTGCCCCCTGCCCAAATTTCTGCTTTTTTTGGAAAGACATCATTTGGATAGTATTAGTGCCAACCCTGATGATCTTGTCATAACCTAATTATCTAAAAGGATCCCATTTTCATTGTTTCGTTACTTTTTATTCTACGTGTGTGGGTGTTTTCAACTGCATGCATGTCTGTGTACCATGTGCATATAGTGCCCACAGAGGCTCAGAAAAGGTTGTTGGACTCTTTGGGACTAGAATTGCAGGTGGCTGTGAGTCACCATGTAGGTACTGGGAATCAAACCTGGCTCCTCTGGAAGAGCAGCCAGTGCTCTTAGATACTGAGCCATTTCTCCAGCCCCAAACATATCCTTTTCAAATATGGAGACATTCCTAGGTTCTGCGGGATCGATACTTCAACATCTCCCCCCCCACACCCCGAGATGGGGTTTCTTTGTGTAATCCTGTCTGTCCTGGAACTTGCTCTGTAGACCAGGTTGACCTAGAACTCAGATATCCACCTGACTCTTGCCTCCCCAGTGCTGGAATTAAAGGTGTGTGCCACCGCTGCCTGATGAGACTTCAACATCTTTCAATGGGAACATCATGCAACTTATATATTAATTTTCTTTAAAAAAAATAAGAGAGCAAACATAAGAACCCACAAGTCATTGACATGCCCGTAAGAGGAAGGACTGTAGGTAGGTACCACAGTTGCCTACTGGCATTGTCTGTGCTTCAAACAGCAGCCAGTTGAGCAGTGATTCTCAACCTGTGGGTTACAACCCCTTTGGGGAGTCACTCAACCTTTTCGAGGGGTTGGCCACATATCAGCTATCCTACATAGTAGATATTTACATTATGACTCAAAATTACAGTTATGAAGTAGCAATAAAATAACTTTTTGGTTGGGGGTCACCACAATATGGGGAACAGTTTTAAAGGCAGCATCAAGAAAGTTGAGGAACATGGCAGTAGAGGGAGAATGCTCCTGACGGTCTCTCACACCGCCAGGAACAGAAATCCAGGAGCGCAGAGGCAGGCACATACAGGTCTATTTGCCCTGTGCACACAGATAACCAGCAACTCTCAAGCACTTAAATCCATACTTTCCCACTAGAAGAGAAGTCAAAATGAGTGTCTTGTTCATTTACTAACTGGTTCCTTCTGTCCATACAAACCCCATCTTTATTTTGCCCACTGGGTGAAAATGGAAGTCACATTAGCTCACCCAGTCTCCCAGACTCCTTTTGTGAGCTGTACGTGCAGGCCAGAACCCAGAGAATGTCCTGGGCCCTGAGCAAAGGTCAGTTCCCTCTGCCTTGCCCCTGAATTTTACCTTTGCCTCTTCGGCTCAACACTGTGAATCTGTCACATCTCCTTGCCTTACCCATATGATCTCTGAGGAGAAAAGCTACATCTTCGGTGAGTAGCAACCTGTATAACAATTCCTCCCTGGATGGCTGGAGACAGATGGGAGCCAAGCCATTTCCTTCAGTCCCTGAGCACATTGTTTCTCTCTAGTGACTTCTACATCCAGAAAGTGTTTCAAATGACAGGAAAACAATGTTCTCAACTAGTCCCTTTTGGTTTTCTCTCTGGAGAGAGGAAAGAGAAAAAAAAAAAAAAAAACCAGTCCTTGAAACACCGCCAGGTGTGGATGGAGGTGTGAGCCCAGCGGCCCTTTTTATTGGAAGGAAGGAAAGGAAAAATAGGAGACTTTTAAAATGAAGGACTCGGGCATGAAGAAAAATCCGGGTGAGTGGAGCGAAGAAGTTACACAACAGAGAAGGGATGGAATCAAAGCATTGCTTGAGCAACTGAAGCATGTTGCTTTCGCCTGCTTCGCTTACCTGCCTCTCAGTGTGAGCCGGAAAGCCGGTCTAGTTCAATATTTTGTGTGGGCCATTCTCAGTTGACTCTAACCTAATAAAACATTGTGATGTATAAGAAGGACACTGTATAATGAGGATGCTACTAAACAAATAATTTGCTCTTGTAATTTGTGACCTCTAAAATATACTTAAACTGTGTGTCAATTTACAGCACGTCTTTTCGTTTTTGTTTTTGTTTTCGTTTGCCTTTTGAGAGGCCCGCTAGCTTTATTCATTTCCTGCTGTGTCTGGGCAACTGGTTTTTATGGGTGGAATACCTTCTGCTTGGGGCTAACTGGGAGCATCCCCAGGAGATGAGAGAGTAGACAGGATGACATGTTTCTCCTTGTGTCCATCCCTGATGAGTCACGGTGCTAGGCTGCTTCTCCCACAATTCAGTAGGGAGGGAGGATGTCCCTACTCTTCATGCGGCCATGACCTGGCTCTTTCCCTTACACCACCTGTGCTGGGTTTACACCGTTGTACCCTTCCTTTCCAACCTTACCAGCACTTTCATGAAATTAGGACTCAAATCCCTCCTAGGAAGTCGCGCAGTGTGAGTGTACTCTATTGTCAGGAGGTGCCTGCCTATTATAACACAGGAGGTCTCTCAAGTGCCATCTCATTGGAAGACCTGGTCTCCTTGAAGTCTTGCACAGTTCTGTGCACAGATCAAACACTTATAATACATACTGTTGATGATTTAGGGAAACTCCTTCACTTGGTCTGGTCTCTCTTCAAAGTCAAGCTTCCAGACCCATGTAGGGACTCACACAAGAGTCTATCACACAGAGCTTGAGGTCTCGTATACCAGTCTGTCATTCACACACGAGACTGTTGAACCCACCATGCCTAATCAGTATTGTTGCCCAATACCTTCACCGAATGAAAGTTTGCTACTTAGGGTGAGTAGTGAGAGGAAGTAGAATCAGTAGGTGGTTTGGAGCCTAATCGTCCCAGACTCATTTCTCAGTTATGTTCCTTACAAGTCGGGTCCCATGGAGAAAGCTAACGAAAGAGCCCAAGAACAACTTTTGTTATATAAAAATTACGTGAACTGCAGAATTGCCACACCTCTTCCTCTTGTCATTATCAGTGTGGTCAACTTGGAGTCCTTTGTACTTTGTGAACACAGAGGTCGGTGGTAGGATGAACCAGGTTCCTGAGAAAGAGTAGCTGGAAAAGAAAGGTATGGAATGGTGATCTGAATGAAAATGGCTCCCACAGGCTCATATATTTGAGTACTTGGTCCCTAGCTGGTCGACTGTTTAGGGAAGGATTTGGAGGTGTGGGTGTGTCAGAGGAGATGGGTCTGCCTTTGAGGTTTAAAAAACCTACACCAGCCTTAATCCCTTGTTCTGCTCTCCAACTTGGATAAGAAGGAAGTTCCGGTGCCATGCCTGTCTGCCTGCTGCCATGTTCTCTGCCATGATGGTCATAGACTCACCCTCTGAAACTCTAAGCAAGCCCCAATTAAATATTTCTTTTATTACTTGCCCTAATCATGGATTATCTTCACGGCATTAGAAAACTGACTAAGACAGAGGGGAAATACCAGAAAACATAAATATTGGCTATACGGGGGATGGTCAATAGTTAAATATGATTTGGGGAGAGGTGGAGGTAGCAAAAAAACCATGATACCTACTGAGGCTAAAACAAAACAAAAAAACAGAAAGAAGAATACAAAGCAAGAGAGACGGAATATTCCGGTACTGCTTGCCCCAAGCAATGGTGGTATAGTAGAAGTCCTCCCAGGGAGAGCTGGGCTAAAGGAAAGCAGTTACTCAACACAGAAACTAGGCCGCTAAGTAAAGAATGTATTCAAGAGAGAAACGTAGGAAGCAGCCACAGCTCCTTCGTCCCTTTGGCTGAGTGGTTCATGGTAATTCATAAGTTCTAGCGAAAGCACAATTTAAAGCCTCCCAACTCTACCAACAAAGCAAGAATCACAAGGCCGAACTCTTGGATCGAGTTGCTTTACTGTTATTGGTTTCTTTCTAGATAAAGACTCTGGTTAGCTGAGTGGGGTGGACAAAGAAGCATCTAGGCATCCCAGCAAGGCAAACTTGAGTGGACAAAAAGACTCCCCCAGGGAAGGGGAGAGGGGTGTTTCATCAGACTCTTGGCTCAGAGTGTCATCATCATGCTGGGGTTCAGTGTGTTTCTTCAGGCAATGGGCCAAACCTGTATGCCTGCCTGGCTGGTGCAAAGACTCACCACAGGATGATTGGGATTATGACATCCTCTTCAAAGGGTTGCCATGAACTACTCCAGAGAGACAACATATCCACACAGTACCTAGCACTCAGCATATAACTGGCAAAGCACCCATGCTCTTTCTTTTATAGAGATTTACAATCTGTGTACAATTGAGACTTTTTTTTTTTTTTTTACTGGAAGCATCATTATGGTTGACATTCTGCTAGTTGTCATACCAACTGTGTCAATGGTTCCAAAAGGGTTGTTTTCCACCTTCTTCCTCTCATGATGTTGTGCATCCATGACAGATAGGAAGGGGGCCCAACAACAATAATTACGCCAAATGTTACAATGGAGTTACAGTGCACAAACATTTAAGTTGTTTGAATTCAACTATATGCTCAGCAACAAAAAAATCCAGATGAATATATACATGTAGATGTAATCCCCATTCCTACAATATGGCCCTTAAATTCAAGCCAACGACTTCATCTGGTTCTCAACCAAAGAAACAGCCTAGGCCATCTGTTAAACTTTAGAGGGAAAGCTGGCTGGGCTGAATTTACTAAGATGGCACAGAATGCATAAAATGGTGTGATCTGTACCATGCGGGCGATAGAAGGGGTTTCAGCAAATCTTTTTCTGTACATAAGTATTGCCCTCATGATGGCTTTAGAAACCAAACTCCAAGCTTGGTTTCACATTGATCCATGTACGCTTGACTATGTGTGTTTCAACTTGACAGAGTCTGAGGGGCTATGGAGAATGACTTTCAGCAAAACCTTGTGTGATGCTGAGGCTAACAAAAGGGGCTGTTTGCACAGCCTTATAATGGTAAGGTTGTCTGTGTTATCTTGCTCCATTAGAGTCAATTCCTCTGCCAATTATTTCCAATTGTTTAGTTAAAAATAAGCCACTTACTGATTCTCTACGACCCATTGGGACCTCTGCTCAGATCTAGGGATACCAGCGTGAAGGAATCAAGCTTGATATTGGATCTCCTTGTAGAGTTCACTTCTTAAGTGGGTAATCAGAAACACTAAGCAGTTCGTCACAAGAATTCACATAGTCACATTCAATGAACATTAAAAACCAACCATGTGATAAGATATGTCAGAGGTGTTGGGATAACATGTTCAAAAAATTAGAAAACTCTCTAGTAGATTTATGAAAGACATAGGACTATGTAAACTACATCATAGGTACTTACAAATCCCACTAAATCAAAAGGGAGATTTTAGGGACCGGAGAGAAGATGGCTCAGCTGTTAAGAGTACTTGCTACACTTCCGGAGGACCCCGGGTTCAGTCCCCAGCCCCCATATCACGTGACTCACAACTGCCTATAATTCTAGTTCAGAGGACCTGTCATCTTTTTCTGGCCACCACAGACACATATGCATACATGCAGGCACTCACACAAACACACAAAGTTAAAATTAAAATGAGATTGTAAATGGTATAAGAATGACTTATTTCAGACAGGAAGGGCCAAAACCTTCCTTGAGATGGAGGCCTGGCTTTTTTTTTTTCTTCTTGTTATTGTAGTTTGTTTGTTTGTTGAGATAGGCTATATAATCAAGAGCTAAACATCCCAGGCTGGCTGGAATTCATGATCCTCCTGTCTCATGCACCCTAATACTGGGACTACAGGCTTGGACTATTGTCAGCCAGAAGATGTCTTATGAGTAAAGACCTGAAAGAAGTGATTGCTTTAGTCCCATGGATATCTAGAAGAAGGACATTCAGGAAAAGATGGAAGTCAGTGGAAACCACAGGTCCTTAGCATGGAGGGACTGTGTAACCAAGGTCGAGTGGTGCAGATTCAGAGAGAGAGAGAAAGAGAGATTTGGCTCTTCTGAGGCTGTAAAAGGAGAAGACTGAGGGAGCTTAAGCAAGGGATCAAGTAATCTGTTCCCTGTATTAATACCATCACTCTCACTGCCAGAAGTCAAGGGAAAGGGTCAAGCATCTAAGGAGAAGGCTGTCACAACAACATTGGCCGAATGCAACAGCGCTCAGGCAAATGGGGTGGTAAGAAGTGGGTGAGCTACGGATATGGTTTGAAAGTGGAGTGGATAGGCCTTGCCAATAAATTAAAAGGGAACAAGGAAAGAAAGGAATCACAGATACCATCAAGGTTGTTATCTGAGCAATAGGAGAGATGCAGCTACCACTGAGAAATAGAGAGGCTGGTTTCCGAGGCAGAGCAAACCGGGCTGGGCCTTCATTAGCCTCAGTTGCCTACTGTGGACAGTTTGGTGGACTGCTGCGCAGGTGGGCCGGGGTTCAGAGATGTGAACTGGAAAGTCATGAGCCTGGAGGTGGTATTTAGAGGTAGGCAGAGCACAGAGAGACAAGCCCAAGACTGAATGGGGAGGGTGACATGTAAGGATCTAGGGGTGGGATGAGAAACCAATGAAATGATGCTGGGAAGGATCAGCTAGGCAGGTAGAAATAAAAAACACAAGGCTTTCTTGAAGCCAAGAGTAGAAAGCCTATCAAAAAGGAGAGATTGATTAACTGTCAAGTTTTCATTCGTGCTACTTGGAAAGGCCTGAGGTTCCAAGAAAGTGTGTCATGGATGACTCGATTTAGATTGAAGACTCGGGCAACTGACATTTAAGTCGGATGTTAAAAGATGAAGCCCAGGGACGTTCACCTATGTGGTCCTCTTCCTTACTTCATTCCAGTGGTGTCTCCGGTCAGCTATAAATGCAGTCTCCTGCGGACCTGTAAGTACCATCTCCATCACATCTACCATCTCAGAGAGCTTGGCAGACAGGCATGAACAAGGATGAAAGCTCAGAATGGCTTCAGTGGGAAGGTGAAACAGCAACTTCCATCCGGGCATGTTAGCATGTACCTGGGAGACAGGGGCAACAGGATCGCAACTCTGAGGTCGTCTTGAGTTACAAAGCAAGACCATCTTAAAATCCCCGGGGAAGCAAAAGGAAACATGCCTTTTCAACCCAACAGTCATTGGATGATTTCTGACAACACATATCCATTTGCCCCCAGAACCTCCCTCGGGGGCTCCTGCTGTGGATGGTTGACACCCTTAAAGATGTAGCCAGCAGTGAGCCTATCTAGGTGCTACCAGTAGTTGGGGTCACTATCTGGATTGGATTTGGATTGAAGATGGATTTTCATATTCTTAATGTTTTATTCAATAGTGAAATAGATTGTTAAATTTATTTTACTGTGAAGTCACACAGAATGTATATTTAAAGTGAAGCACTAGAAAAGACCAGAATAAAACTACAAGTGAGTTAATAGGCATATAAATGACAATGTACAAAGGTCCCAGGTTACTGTCTGGCTCTCTTTTCGAGGTCTGAGGATAGGAATAGATTGGATGGCTCTCTACTTTGATTGATAGGTTAGGCCATGCAACCGCTTCTCTGCACGTTCTTTCCCATAACATCCATAGGCATAAGATGACAAATAGGGAGTTCAAAGTTCACTTAATGACATAGTTTGGTCTTGTTGCTCATTTATCCCAAACCAGTTCAGGCCAGCTAGGCTTTTCCATCTTTCTATCCAGATGCGACAAAAATAAGATCTGTTTCACTGTCATTAGGGGAAGTTCGACCTTTATTTAGAGAGGGGTGTGTGCGTGCGTGCGTGCGTGCGTGCGTGCATGTGTGTGTGTTAGGGAGCTCAGTGCAAGTGTGTGTGTAGGAGGAGTCTGGTTGCTAGGCGCATTGTTTAGAGTGGAGTGTGTGCTCAGCACACATACGTAAGGGATCTCTGCAAAGCACATTCTTACTAAAAGAGGGCTGTATACTACCCAAGCCAAGTAGGATCCAAAGTTGCTAAACTATTGTTTATGCTTGCCTACTTCATAGGTCCTAGAAAGTGGACCCTATTTTTTCTGGGTAAGAGACAAAGAAGCCAAGAGAGGGAAGAATCCCTACTAGTAAGTTACGTGAGATAAACTGGTACCGAAACTCTCTACACCCACGGCTACCTATTTTAAGGAAAGTATTGCCCAGGTGCTTCTTGCTATTTAGACCCCAGGAGACGTAAACAGCAATGCCCCTGATATAGTTGGTTGGATTAAAGGCTCCACAATAAGTTGCCCAATGACCAGGACAAATAAGTTAGAGGAAGCCAAAGACATATTTTACAAAGAGAAACATTCTAGATTGAACAGCTTCAAGGTGATTCATCAGTCCCCTTTGGAAAACCTTACAGTACAAATGAACAAAGAGAAGCAAGAGCTTGAATGGTTCTGCATCCACGTTCAAAGCATCAAGACATTGAAGCAACCCAAATGTCCATCAATGGGTAAACGAGTAAAGAAAATGAGGTCTACACATATAATGGAATGTTATTCAGATTTAAAAGTAGGAAAATCCTATAGCATGCCCTAATAAGGCCAAACCCTGAGGACAGTATGCTAAATGAAATGAGTCACTGTGTGTGTGTGTGTGTGTGTGTGTGTGTGTGTGTGTGTGTGTGTGTGTGGTGTATAGGTATATGTGTACATGTCTAACTAGCCAGCTTGCTCTAGGGATCCCATCTCTGCCTTTCAAGGTTGGAATTACAGGCAGGCCACCACCCCGTCCAGCACATGCATGGGTTCCATGGGTGTGAACTTCAGCCCTCACATTTGAGCAGCAAGCCCTTAACCACTGAGCCATCTCCCCAGTCCAAAGGCAGCAAACCCTAAAGCCCTGAAACCAAACAGAGCTTGCACTGGGGGTAAAGGATTTATCTCACATTTGGTTTTGTTTTCTTTCTTTTTTATATGTGTGAGCACATATGTGGGTGCGTGTGTGGGTGTGGGCAAACATGAGCTCTCTAGGAAGAACTGGGACACTAAAGACAGGAACAGCTCTGGGTGTTGCTCTGTGAAAGAGCACAGGTCTATCATGTGCAAGGTCCTGGCCTTGAATCCCAGTCCCCCTGTGCAGACACACAGACAGGACAGAGGGTGTAGCAATCTTTTTGACAGTTTGTTGAGTGCTTTGGAACCTATCATTTACCCACTGGTTTTCCACGAATTCTGCAATTCCTGATCTTTTCATCACTATGTGCAAATACCTAACAGAAGGAAATCTAAGGGAGTGAGAGGATTTTGTGGCTCATAGTTTACCATGGCTAGGAAGGCATGGCAGCCAGTGGCTTGGTCCTCGATGCTCATTGGGAAGCAGTGAGAGAAGAATGTCAGAGCTCATCAGGCATCCTCCTGTTATTCAGTCGGGGCTCCCTAACCCAAAGGATGACACCACCCATATTCAAGGTAAGTCGTTTCTCCTTAGACAGTCCTTCCAGAAATGTCCTCACAGATACTCCAAGAATTCCAAATTCAATCAAACTGATGAAGATTGTTACCCGTAGGCTGTGTGTTCTTCACCGACAGACGGCATGTGCTGACACCCGTCCGAACAACGGCATGTATTTCCTGGTGTGTTGTTCCCTCCAAAGCTGGTAGGTTGGCTCTGCTTCAACCTCTTCCAACCTCATAACCTTCGGAGGCACTTACAGGTGGCTGGTCAGGTCAGGGGAGCAGCTGGAGCTCTGTGAGGAAAGTAGGGTTGCCACATTCTGGAACCAAAGCCACAGTCTTGATCGCATCAGAAACAGCTGAGCACTCCAGGCCAAGAGGAAGTCAGAAATAACCGAGAGTTTCTTTACACAGAACATTGGCTCTTCTGCTTACATATGTACCACATATGTATTCCTCTCGACTGGTTCTGTGCATTTCCATCTCTGTCTTAAATATATGCATATAGCATCCCTTAAATACTTTAGTCAAAATGAAGAAAAGCAGAGAAACTGAAATGGTTCTATTCCGTTCTACAGTAGAATGTTTAATTTCACGTACTTCAATTCTGCCTGCTTTCTAGCATCTCTAACTCTGGGACAGAGCAAAGAAGAAGAAGATGAAGGTGTGATGCAATTAAAAGAGAATGAATAGGAAAGAAAAGACAGGACCGGGGTGATGGCTCTGGGGATAAAGGGCTTGTTCCACAAGTGTGGATTTTGGTTTCCCAGATCCCACATGAAAGCCACTTGTGTGACTATCACTTGGGAAACCAGCATTTGGGAGGCTAAGATGGGTGTGGTGGTCTGAAAGAAAATGGCTCCCAAAGAGAGTGGTGCTATTAGGAGGTGTGGCCTTGTTGGAGGATGTATGTCACTGTGGAGGCAGGCTTTGAGGTCTCATATATGCTCAAGCCACGCCCACTGAGTCAGTTTACTTCCTGTTACCTTTGGATCAAGATGTAAGAACTCTCAGCTCCAGCACCATGTCTGCCTGCACGCTGCCATGTCCCACCATGATGGTCATGGACTAAACTGCTGAGCTGTAAGCCACATCAATTAAATGTTCTCCTTTATAAGAGTTGCCATGATCATGGTGTCTCTTCACAGCAATAGAAACCCTAACTAAGACAACAGAATTCTCAGGACAGGGTGGATATAGATTCTCTGGAATCTGCAAGCTCTGTGTTCAAGAAGAGATCTTGTCTCAATAAATAAGAAAACAAGCAATTAACTAAGACTCCTGTTAACTTTAGGCCTCCGTATGCACATGAACACAGAATATGCACACACACACACACACACACACACACACTACACATGCAATAACAAAGAAGAAAGTTTAGGCAGCTGTTATTGGTGTTGATCCACATTACTTTAAATATCTCATAATAAGCCAGAAAGATAGACATAATTGTTAGTATGATCTAGCAGTGAGAAACAGAAGCTTAAAAACATGAAGTATTGGTCTTAAAGTAAGAATTCCCACACAAGAAATCAATTCTAGGGTCTATGCTCTGAGTTATTTATTTTCATATGTATTTATTGGCATGTGCGTTGAACATAGGGTCTTATGTGTGCTAAGCACATGCTCTACCCACAGAGGTATGTCACAGTGCTCGGATGCTACATTCTTAATTTCTGCTAGATGGCTTTCTTGAACTCGGAAAAGGGTAAGAAGCACAAAGGTGGGAAAGTGGTGGCAAGAAAATCGGGAGTTGAAAGAGAGGACAAATTAAGAAGGAAGGGACTCAGGTTGGTGCTACAATTTGGCCTAATGAATGCTGCCTTCAAAAGAGTAGCACTTCCCTCGATGGCTCTGTTTGTTATTCTAACTCACTGTAGTTAACCCTTCTTTGTCTTTGCAGCACTGCTTTGACTAGCACTACCTACCAGGCCTGCATTCTGTGAGTCCCATTGATCCAGCAGTGGATTTGCACAGGGAACACTGAAGGTCAGCAGGGGATTGCAAGATCTGTGGCAATGAGACTTTTGGGTCACATGCTTTCTGTTACTTACTGCTTGTCTCAAATGGTAAGGCACTGAGAACTAGCCCTGAACAAGGGTGGCCCCATACACGGTTTCCTATGTAATGAGTCCAGAAGTATCTACATAATGGATTTATAGCATGAATAATAAAAAAAAACCCAGAGACAGATATTGGGGTTCAAACTGAAGATCAGAAAAGCAAAGCACCCAACCACTAGAAAGACCTTTCACCTCTACCAAATCTATAGACCCAAAGGGTGAGATCCTGTCTCCATGAATCCTCAGACTCCACATCCCACTGAGTTCCCTGTCTCCTCTCCTTTATATTCCTCTCTCCGCCCAGCCATATTGCTCCTGTCTCCACCTCCCTAGTGCTGGGATTAAAAGTGTGTGACTCTCAAACACTGGGATTAAAGATGTCAACCACCACTACCTGGAGTTGTTTCTGGATTGTTCTTGCGTAGCCCAGGGTAGCCTTGAACTCACAGAGATCCATCTGCCTCTGTCTCCCGAGTCCTCGGATTAAAAGTGTGTGCCACCACTCTCCAGCCTGTATGGCTGACTAGTGTGACTGCTTTGCCTTTTGGTCCTCAGGCAAGCTTTATTTATTAAAACACAAATAATATACCCCTATATGGGTTCTACCCAGATGGCCTCCCTGATGGCCTGAGTCCCATCCCCAGCCTAGCTGTCTGAGACGGGGTCTGAGTTAGGCAGCCCTAGGCAGACTGGCCCAGTGAGTTACAAACAAGGTGTTGTGGTTTGAATAGCATGTGTGAGAACTTAGCTGGTGGTGATTGGTTATGAACACTTTAGGAGGAGGAAGAGGCTTGCTGGAGGAACTACAGCACTGGGGGTTGCCTTGAGGTTTTCTAGCCCAGTCCCACTTCCTGTTTCTCTTCTTCCTGACTACAGCATGAGCAGCAGGCCTTGTGGTTCTGTCTCCACCCTGCTAGGATGGACTGTATCGTCCATGCAACTGTGAGCCAGAATAAACCTTTCTCCAATAAGTGGCGCCAGTTGGGTATTTTCTCATAGTACTATGTGAGCTAACTAAAGCATATGGGTTTTTGTAGGCAGTTCTGGAAATATGCTTACTTGCCTTTAAGAAAGGGCCATGGGAGAGTCTTTTTCAGCCATAACAAATAATAAAAGCAAACAAAGAACAGCTGTGTCATTTGAAAGTAAATATGTGGAACTGGAGATAATTATGTAAAGCAAATTAAACCAGTCTTAAAAAGATAAATCTCACAATCTTTTCTCAGTGTGGAATCCAGGTTTAAAAAAAAGTGAAGCTACGATGTAAAAGGGGGAATGTTCAGGAGTAAGAGGGGGATGGGCAATGTGGGGCAAAGAAGAGTAAAGGTTGGGTGAATAGAATAAAAAACATATACGTGTGTAGAAATGTCATTCTAAAAAATTAGTTTTGCTGCCAGGTGTGGTGGTGCATGTCTTTAATCACTCGGCAGGCAGAGGCAGGCAGATCTCTGTGAGTTTGAGGCCAGCCTGGTCTATAAAGTGAGCTCTGGGACAGGCAGAACCGTTACACAGAGAAACCCTGTCTTGAAAACAAAGCAATGACAACAGCGAAAATTGTTTTGTGCTATTAATGCATATTGATAAAAGGTGAACAGGAAAACAAACAAAAAGCCATAGGGCGCCAGTGGGAGGGAATAATTAACCTAGTAACTAGTAGAAGCCTTCCAAATCTCAGGAGGCTTCCCTCCGGATGAAGGCAGCATTGCGGTAACACAGGAGAGAGCTAAGAAAGGGCCATTGGCATAAATGTTTTGTGAGAAACCAATCACTTCCTTTTTTTTTTAAGATTTACTTATTTATTATGTATACAACATTCCTTCCAAGTATGCCTGCAGGCCAGAAGCGGGCACCAGATCTCATTATGGATGGCTGTGAACCACCATGTGGTTACTGGGAATTGAACTCAGGACCTCTGGAAGAGCAGTCAGTGCTCTTAACCTCTGAGCCATCTCTCCAGCCCCACCAATCACTTTCTGATAGGATTTGAACCCTGTGCCATAGAAGGAAGTTGACGCCCACACTGTAAGCTTGATCAAAAGCCAAGGACTAGGAGATCATAGATATAGAAGGGAGCCTAGCACAATTGTTTTGCTAGATGGTCATGCTGTCTGTCTTAGTTAGGCTTTCTATTGTTGAGATAAAACACTATGATCAAAAGCAACTTAGGGAGGAAAAGGTTTATTTTAACTTAAAACTCGCAAGTCTTGCTTGGTCATGAGGGAAACAAGGGCAAGAAATCAAGGCAGGAACCTAAAGTCAGGAGTTCAAGCAGAAGCTATGGAGTAACACTGCTTGCTCCCACGAGTGGCTAAGCCTCCTTCCAGCTGCCCAGGAGTAGCACCCACTCTACGGACCGGCCCCTGCCGCATCAAACATTAATGAAGAAAATGCCCTATGAACTTGCATACTGGCAATGTGATAGTGCCATTTTTCTCAGATGAGGCTCCACCTCCCAGACAACTCCAAGTTGCGTCAAGTTGAAAAGTTGTCAAACTGCCTTCTAAATGTTTATTTTTTTACCTTCAGATTCGGGCTATGTACAGCCTTCATCAGAGAAGCGTCTTTTTACAAGAGGTGGTGGTTAAAGAAGAGACCCATGGGACAAGCGACTGTGAGTGCTCAGCTCCAAGGCCGACATCTACATCAACCCCTCCCCCTAAGCTGAGGGGCTGTTGAGGAAGAAGGGTAGGAAGGATGGAAGAGTTAGAAGATGGGAAAGAGCACTATGAAATGCTCTTGTGGGAATGGCTTGGACGTTGCACTTACGAATTCACAACAGCTACGATGACCTGTACGAGACACGTAGCAGATCAAGCCAGTCAATATTCTATCAGGGATGAACTAAGGACTCATGAGGCCCTACCCCTAGCAGAAGAACTATTGGCAGCTGATGGCTGCTGGTCATTCATTATTCATTGAGCATGTGGTCACTGGTAGGCTGACTGTGTACGGGCAGCACTAATTTGGACTCAGTGGGCCATAAAGATGGAGGAAGGAGAGAAGGTGAAACTAGGAAGGGAATGTGTTGGAGTGTGTGCGTGTTAGGTTTTGTTTTTGTTTCTATTTTTTGTCAGTTTAACCCAAGCTAGAGTCATTTTGGAAGAAGGAACTTTAATTGATCTATTTTCTCTGTCAGATTGCCTATAGGCAAGTCCATGGGACATTCAAATATATAATACATATTATATATTTGAAGACATTCATTTGAATATATATTTTTATATACAAATATAGAAAGATATTTGATACACCAAACTCTCTCCTCCCCAGACTTCCTGTATTTAAGTCAATAAATTTATTTGTGAAGGTATCTAGATTTGAGATTGTGCTGGATTATCTGTTACATATGTTTTCAAGTATTCTACTGATAGAACCTGAGTACACACGGCCTGATTTTCTCTCTAGGGTGGTTCACTTGCTCCAACTATTCTTCTCTGTGGTTATGACAGCTGCTACCCCAAATGATTCAGCTTTCTTTTGCCATGGCTCCCTGGCTGCCAAAGCTCAGACAGGAACTCAGTGCCTATGAACTCCTAGCCAG
The DNA here is from genome assembly GCA_004026605.1 of Ondatra zibethicus. Classification (NCBI taxonomy): domain Eukaryota; kingdom Metazoa; phylum Chordata; class Mammalia; order Rodentia; family Cricetidae; genus Ondatra; species Ondatra zibethicus. The sequence continues at coordinate 156,403 of PVIU01000291.1, read as the reverse complement.
CCATCCAGCCAGCTGAGTATCATTGAATTTATATCAAACACTTACAGAGAGGAAGACATTTGTTAGAGACTGTAAGCTTATCAAAGGGGAGGAAAAAAAAACACCCAACCCCAAAAACACATATAGCTTTGAAAGGGAAAAATAGTTCTACCGTTTTCCTCTGATGAAATACACGAAATGATTGTTTCCAGAGAAATCAGGATAAAATACCACAGCACAACAACAAAGACACTACGTCCAGTTGGAAAGATTCAGGCCATTTCTGTGGAGAAGACAGATTTTGTAACCCCTCTTGGATAATATAAAACTGTTACAGAGAAAATGGAGAAGTAGCATTCTTGGCAAAGTGAGGCAGAAGCAAAGGCCTAGCAGAAAATCACAAAGAATGGATGGAAGACTTCTGGCGGGGAAATAGGACTAGAATTCAGAAGGGTCATGGGAGCCAGATGGGGAGGAGGTGGTTATGGTTGCAGGTCAAAGCATCTTTCTCGGAGCAGCAGGATGGATCTGGATAATCCGATGTAGTTTTGAAAGAAAGGGGGAAAGCAAGTGTTGAGGAGAGAACACAGCAGGAGCAGAGAGGTACCTGGGGCAGGTTTTCATGAGCTAGGGTGAGAGATGTATATGACTCTCTTTGTGAGGCTGTTAGGTCTAGAAAGAAGGTCAACACACGCACACACAAACACACGCACACGCACACGCACACACACACCACACACACGCATACACGCGCGCACGGACACACACACACACACACACACGACACATATGCACGCACACACCAGCTCAAGTAAACATTTAGCCTTCAACTATTTGAGGCGACTATAGAACCTTTAAGATGTGAAGCTTGGCTGAGTGGTAGTAGGTCTCTGGAGGATGGCCTTGGGCTTCTAGCTAAGCTGCTTCCTCTTCCCTCGCCTCTCAGCTTTCTTGTCTTCAGAGATGTGAGCGGTCTCGGTCATACACTCCAGGTGCCACGAATTCTGCCCACACCTCCCCTGCCATCATGGACTCTACTCAAACCATGAGCCCAAATCAACCCTTCATCTCTTTAGGTGCTTCTGCCAATTATTCTCCATAGCAACGAACACAGTAACTGTTGCAGAAGGTTAATTTCGGGTTCCACGTAACTAGGTTAAGAAATACCTAGAAACCAAGGAACTATCTGCTCGGGGTACAGGTGTGAGTGTCTCCAGAGGCGGTCCGCAGATGAGTCTGGGTAGGTTAGGTGGGGAAGACCTGCAGTGTAGGTAGAGACCAAGAGAATAAAGACTGAAGGGGAACTGAATGCCTGGGACCTGCTGATGTCTGCCTTGGCCATCAGAACCCAAGCTTGCCAGCCTTTGGGCTGTAGGCCCTACTCGTAAGGTAGGCTCTTGGGCTTTAGGCTTCTAACTATCAATCACTACCACTATCACTAGCAATCACTATGACTATCACTTTCCCTCCTTCGCTTACCTTTAGGCTTGGCCTGAGACAGGCTACCACTATCCCAGAGAATGAACCCACAGATGACTTCTCAGGCCCCCAAACTGCAGTAGCCAATTCCTTAATAAGCTTCCTTTCAAAATCCATCTGCATATTTTGTTGGTCCCAGCTCTTTGAAGAACCCTGATTAGTGCAGACACTCCCAGACTCTGGGAGCTTCAGGCTATGTCTCACTGGTTAGGCACACTATTTCTTTCTGGTTTTTTTTTTTTTCTTTGAGACAGAGTTTCTCTATATAGCCCTGGCTGTCCTGAAACTTACTCTGTAGACCAGACCAGCCTTGAACTACCTTGGCCTTCAGAGTGCTGGAATTAAAGGTGTGTGTAGATACTCTTGTGGGTAGCGAGATTAGGAAACTTTGGGCTCAGAACACGTGGACCAACATGAAATAAGTGAATGTCACACGTATACAGGGGGAGTGGTGTAGGCCTGAGAAGGGCAGAAGAAGATAACTCAAAAGCTGACTGGGCAGGGGCCTCAAAGGCCCAGGCAAAGGGTCAGGAAAAATGGTAGGGACAGCAGTTGAAATGTAGAGACAGGGAGGAACACAAAATCAAGGAGACCCAGGTTTGAATTCAAGGCTATTTTATCAGCTGTGTAAGCTTGGGCAAGCAACTTAATGTCTCTGGGCCCTCAGTTTTCCATGACTAAAAAAGGAGCATAATGCCTATTTCCTGGAGTTATTACAAGGACTGTAAATAATGCATAAGCAGTGCCTGGCACTTGGGACAGTCTGTAAAGGAGCTCTGTTCTCCTTATCCACATCATCTTCATTACTTAAACTGAGTCACAGAGATCGCATTGGCTCAGACGGAGAAGATAATCAAGGAAGCCGAAGGAACATTGCTGAGAACAGGGTAGGCGGGAGGGAGAGCCAGAGGCCTCTCCAGAGCAGATCGGAGAAACCATAGCATTGGTCATCTGAAATTGCCATCCTCAGTGTCTCTTCAGTGCTTGGGGAAACAAGTACAATTAGCACTACTTCCTCCAGCATTAAGACAAAACGAAATGGCTGGACAGTGGTGGTGCACGCCTTCAGTCCTAACGCAAGGAGGCAAGCGGAGCTCTGAGTTCTGAGTTCAAGGCCATCCTGGGCTACAGAGCGAGTTCCAGGACAGCTAGCGACACACAGAGAAACCCTGTCTTGAAAAACAACAACAATAACAACAACAACAAAACAAAAATCAACTAACCAACCAACCAAACATCACAACAACAAACAAAAAAACCAAAAAACAGAATCTCAGATTTCTGTGAAATCAGCCCAACAGCTCGACTGTCCCTAGACTATCCATTCATCTTTTCTGTGAGGAAGCTGTCACTGAAATTCAGGGACACATGCCACCGGCCCAGGGGTTCCGAGAGCCTTCTCTGGGGCTTAAGGGCAGAACTCATTAGCTAAGTGAGGTCATGTCCGGCAGAGTTAATGCTGACGGGACACGGGGGAGCGAGGCGCACAGGTACTGGTAAGGGCATGACTAACCCTGTCTGGTGTCAGGGAAGGCTTTTGGGGTAGAAAACTAAGGTCACAGCCTTCTGCAGTCCCTGAGGTATGTATGTCCCCAGATGAGGATGTTGGCTAGAGATTTCACTCTCCAAACTGGTTCAGTTTGCTTGTTCCTTTGATGTTTAATTAATGCCCAATCCAATAATAACTGCATTTATTAAGCTAGTAAGCCTTCGTTCAGTGGTTAAAGATCAGCTCAAACTCGCTGCCTTGTTGAATCCTCTCTCCACATTCCCATGCTGTTCAACAAGGCCCAGAAATGCGTCTCCAGTCACAGAGCTAATAAAACTGGTGAGCCAGGCCAGAAACTCGGGTTTTGCTGAATCAAGATCTTCAGCTCTGACTTCGATGCTAACTGTTCGTCCTTCTCTATAACATGTATGCCGGTCACCAGGAACTCTCTTAGAATGATGGTTTTGATTCAGTACAACCAGATGGGAACTGAGGTGCACTATTTCTAAAGAATAACTAGTCCTGGTGGATTTTGAGGACCCATGCCCCATACTTTGAGTAGCAAGGGACCTGTCTGGTAGGTTTGGCCCAAAGTAATTGGTAGGCTTCTCTTTAAAGAAGGGTTTGGTTTTTTCTTAGACAAAAGGTTTTTTGTTCTTGTTTGTTTGTTTTAAAGCACTCACATTGGCTAGGAAAGTCGTTCAGGGGCAGGGCAATTGCCTAGGATGTGTGAGGTGCATCCAGAGGAGGAGAAGAAGGAAGAGGAAGAGGAGAAGCCATTTATAAATTGTGAATTCTTGCTCCACACTGAGTAACAAGTTACCACAAATTTAGCACCTTCAATAACACCCATGTATTTTTCTCACAGTTTTCCCACAGAAACCATGGCAACCCGGAGAGCCAGCATTCTGTTCATGTTCTCAAAGGCTGAATGAAAGTGTCAGCCACGTTCTGTGTGTGTGTGTTTTAGATAGTCTCATTCTGGCCTCATACTCAGTAGCCTCCTGCCTCTGCCTGCGGTAGGACTACAGGCACGTGTCATCCTGCTTGGGTGTGTTCTCTCTGGAACCTTTGCCCAGACTTACTGAGATTGTTCCAAATTCAGTTCTGCGCTAGGATAAAGTCCAGCCATTCTTAATTCTTAGCCTGGTGCATGTCTAACTTTTTTTTTTCTAGCTTTGATGATGCAGAACCACCCTTCTGCAGAATTGCTCTCTTGGTCAGGTCAGGTCCATCCAGACTCCCTACCTCAAGAGTGACAGATTTAAGAACTCATTTATGTCCGTAAGTCTCTTCTCAGCAGACTCCAGGGTGGTATTTGACTGAATGCTTGAAAGAAGGCTCTTGAGCTCAGCCCCTCCCAGAATTCTGCCGGGGTCGAGCATTCTGATTTTCTGAGCTGAGCTGTTCATTGATTGATCGTTAGAGCTGTGGAAGTGGAGGCTGTATGAGCTGGCGCACTTCGGCTTTCACAGCTGCTCCTCTGCTCTAAGCCTCTCCTTCAGTGTGCAATTTACGAACCGTGGTTCCAAAACAAAATCGGATTGTCCGTTGCCAGCCAGTCCCCCTGTGTCCCCCTCTTGTGTTGGTTGTGTAAGTGGGAAGCGTAAAGCTGCAACTGACCCATAGTTCATTTGGGGCTCCTCACTGAATCATTAGCCAGGTCCTCGGGAAGCACATCCAGATGCAGGATGTTCAGCTGAAGCCAGTTTTGCATACCCACGAGGCTCTGGATGTTCACAGGTGACAGGAGTCTACATACCTTGTGTTTGGAAGGAAGAGAACTTGTGACACCGCGTGTCAAACACTGAGCTAAGATGAGAAGAATGAAGTCCATCTGATCTGTAGCCTTTTTTCTTCCAACGCATACCCCACGTTTATGTGGCTTAAAAAAAAAATCCAGGAATTTTTCCCCTAGTCCCCGGATTCTAAGAGAAGTCAGAGAAAGAAATGGGAAGCAAGCTTCTGAAAACCCGAGGCAGTGAGGGAGGGGAGGCTTTCCCAGGGGTTTTTATCATTGGGTGGAATTCTTTTCTGCCCAACCAAAGCCAAGAGAGAATCAGCACACCCTTCCTGGTGCTGCTGGGCTCCAGAACAGAGATGATGTTAGTCCACTTTCACTGTAAAAAGAAAAAAGGTTATGGACTGGATGACGTCTCAATAATGGAAATTTAGCTCTTACAGTGCTGGTGCCTGAGACATCTAAGAACAAATTGCCAGTACATATGGCATCTGGTAAGGGTCTATTTCCTGTTTTCACGTGCACGAAGAGCCGTGGAGCCCTCAGGATTCTTTCCATAAGGGCATCAGTCTCGTACAGGACAGCCTCACTCTCATGACCAAACCACTTCAAAGGGCCAAACTCTAAACACTATCACATTTAGAACTAGATTCCAACATATGAATTCGGGTAGGCTGGCATTCAGTCCATTGTACTGGCCCATCAATAGACAGAGCTAAAAGCAGGATACAATACTGGTTATTGAATCTCAATACCATTTTCTTTTTCAGTATTTCCTTTTAAAACTAGTTTTCTTTATTTATTCCTTGATGACTCCATACGTGTCATACAATTTGGTGGTTTGAATGAGAAATGTCACCCATAGGCTTAGACATTAAACTCTTGATCTCAAACCTATTTGGGGAGGTTTAGGTGGTGCAGTGTTGCTGAAAGAGAGTGTATCACTTGCAGGGGGTGGCTTTGATATTAAAAGCCTCATGCCACTTCCAGGCTCTGCTGTCTGCTTGCATTTGAAGATATAAGCTTTCAACTCTCATGCTGCCATGCTTCCCTATGATGGTAGACTCTTATCCCTGTGGAGTTGTAAGCCCAAGTAAACGCTTCCTTCCATAAGTTGCTTCTAGTTATGCTGTTTCATTGCAGCAGCAGAAAAATAACTAACATACACATACACATTTTATAAATATATATAATGTGTTTTATAATATAATGTGTGTGTTAAATGTATATTTATATATGTTAAATATATATATTGGAAAGGAGATTGGATGGCTATATACACATATATTTAACATATATAAACATATAGACACACACACATATCCATCCAATCCTCTTTCCAATGACCCCCAGACATCCCTAATATGTGAGTCTCTCCCACTTTTATGTCCTCTTCTGAGATTTCTCCTCTTTCAGTGATCATTAATTGCTAATAGCTCCTCAGCTAGAGGTGGAACCTCATAGAGCCTCCTGCCCTGCTTCCATGCTGGATTTATTGAATAGCTTGATCTTGTGCAGGTGACTGTGAGCTGCTGCAAGTTCATGAATGCAACAGTCATGTCCTGTCCGGCAGACAGCATTCTGTAGCACTTTACCAGACCTTCTGGATCTTACATTTTTTTTTCATTTCTTTTGCAATGCTTCCTAAGCTCTATGGGGTTGACATAAATGTTCCATTTAGAGCTAAAAACTCACAACCATTTACTCTCAGCACTTTTGACCAGGTAGGAGTTTCTACACTAACTATTGATCACTGCAAAAAGATCCTTCTCTCAAGGTTGAGAGGGGCATAAATCTATGTGTATAAACATAAATATTTAGAAGGCAGTTTAACAACATGGTTCCTCCTAGGGCCTATGATCTCCCCAGCCATAGACTTTGGACCAGTTTTACAACACTAGACATGAATTTCCTCCTATGTAGCTGGCTTTAAATCCAACCAGAGAACAGTTGTTTACCCCTATAACTATCATGCCAACATCGTACCTGTGGTACATCTTACCTGGTATTGTAGCATGTAGGGTCCACTTCTGGGTAAGTCCATTGACAGCTTTTCTCTCTGATCAACCTGAAATGCATCTTACAGCACTATGAAAGCTAGCCAGCAGGTAGGATAATGTAGGATGTCTCTCTGTATGCTGTTAATAAAGAAGCTGATTTGGTCAATAGCTAGGCAGAATAGAGCCAGGTGGGAAATTGAAGCAGAGATACAGGGAGAAAGAAGGTGGAGTCTGGGAGATGCCAGCAACTACAGGGGAAGCAAGATATAATAAGCCATGAGCCTCGTAGTTAAATATAAACTAATAGAAATGGGTTAATTCAGATTGTAAGAGCTAGTTAATACTAAGTCTGAACTAATAGGCCTAACAGTTTATAATTAATATTAAGCCTCTAGTAGTTGTTTTAAAAGAAGCTGGTGGGACCAGGAGGGATGAGAAACTTCCAGCTACAGGCGGTTGTTTCCACATCAGTTTCAGCTGGATTAATGAGTCCTACAACCAGAGTGTACTGATAAGATGGTCTTCAGCAAGACCATCTTACTATCTAGTTAGAGTGGGCAAGCAAGAGCATTGGCAATAGTGATGTTGTTTGAGGGTCCTCTAGGCCCTCTGTGACCAATAACTCATGTATCACACATCTGGCACTAAGATTTTAATAACCTATGTCTTCTGGGGGAAGCATCTACCATGCATGTGAAGTACTTCTATTCAAACATCTTTTAAAAAATATTTTAAATCAGCTTACAAATTAGTGGGTTTCCATAAGGCCTTTTCATATATCCTTAGTTTTTGTTAGCACCCCTCATCTGATCTCCTTCTCTTCCCCATACTCCTGATGCTATCTGCAATTTGTTTGTATCTTTAAAGCTCGGTAGCAAGATTATGATGCAGGAAAAAAGTCACAGTTTTCTTAGCCTCTCATAGCATAAAGCACAGTGAAAGAGTTGTGATAGTAAAAGCCAAGTATCCATTGCAACCTTGGGGGTTAGGGTGTTGTAGCATGCAGGAGATTGCTTGCAATGCTGCTTCCTCCAGAGCTTAATAGGCACAGCTAAGGTGACTGCCCTTAATGGCGTTTTTGCCAATACAAACAAGCGCTGCTTTGCATTTTTAGTGCCATGGCATCATTTTTGAAATATGAATCATAAAAGCAGCACATTGCTGCTTTGCCTGCTGGGATTTGCCTTATCAGCCTCCTATTTCAGCATCAATAAAATGATGTTGTCATTCCAGCTTGGGGGCATTATGATTGTTCCAGACAGAGCTAGCTAATCACAGTGTGTGTGTGTGTGTGTGTGTGTGTGTGTGTGTGTGTGTGTGTGTGTAGAGGTGCACTTGTGCTCTCTTTATGGGCATAGAAGGAAAACTGTCTCCACCTTGAAATGGATAAATGCATTTTGATGGTAACTGATTACTAAGCTTGCACTTTCTATAGCAACTCTAGCATCATGGCAATTTACTGACAAAGAGAATTCCTTGCTAAAGGCATCATTAGCAAAAAGCCCTATGCCAGTAAGTTCTAAATAGAAGCTTGATTGTAGGGTAGTAAAGTTGAGACTAGGAACAAAATAAGATGGTTTGGGTGAATGATCTGTAAGAACCTCTATGATTAAAAAAAAAAAAGATTCCAAGCTTAACTTTGGGAGTACTTGAAAATGGTACTAAATGATTGAAACAGGGGGGTATAAATTGTAGAAGGAATGGAAATCTTCTCAGATGAAGAGCTCATTTGTGAATATGGGCCTTTGCGCTTGTGTGCTCCTACTGTTTCTCTAACATTAAGAGGAGTGTTTTTCAGAATCTCAGAGCGAAAGTTCAGGTGGGTGGCAGAATGGAAAGGACGCAGAGACCAGCCAGAAACCCGGAGCAACACAGGCATTCCCAGAAGGTCTTGGCAGCAGGAGCCAGGGAGAAAACAGGCTAGCACCCAGTGCCAGCGAGAGTGAGAGATGGACTGTGGTGGGTGGAGCACAGTTGGCTCAGTGCTGAGGTTTGGGCAGCATTGAAATCCACATTGGCGGCTCTGGGTGGTGGCCAGCAGGGACTGCACCTGGAGGGTGAGGCTCAGGGCAGAATTGGGTCGTTAAGAGGATTAAAAGGAGCAAGAATATAATATCCGATCATAAAGGGTCACCAGAATAGGACCTAGGGACTTGATCTTCAGGCATTAGGATGATCATGGGAACCAGGGAATAAGTTTATATAGGTCCAATAGCAAGCAAGGCTGACTTGATGCTGTTCTCTTGAAGAACTGGTTTAAGAATACTTAAATTCTCCCAGGCTACAGAGATACTTCAGAGGCTACACAGCTCCCAGCTAGGCTAATAGCCAAATTCTAGAACTAGGTAGATGATTCTAAGGAGCTTAGAATATGGATCCTGTTCTCAAGGAGTTTATAATCTAAGAAGGACAGATCAGATCTCGAGACTGAGAAAAGTGTCTGTATAGCTCCGTTGTCTGCCTTACATAGAAGCTGCAGGTGTCGGGGCTGGAGCCAAAGCTTCTTAGCAAAGAATGCAGGGTTAGCAGGTACAAGACCTGAGATCCAATCCCCAAGCACTGCAGGGAAAGCACAAGTATGTGCTAGAAAAATCAAGGAAGGCATCGTGGAAGAGGAGGTTGGGGAAGGTTTGGATTCTTTAAAGCTAAGAGCATATCTGAGCCCGTGTGGGAGATACTCATGAAGACAGAAAGGAAAGAGTCTGGCTGCCCTAAGATCTTTCCTTTTCTGCTCCTATCCGAGCAGGACTGAGCGTCTCTCAGGACAGGAATCTGAGGGTGGAGCCACTGAAAGTAAGGGTGAGTGAGCCCTTAGAAAGTAGGAAATGGAGATGGCTTGATAAGAAGGTAGTGTGTTTAGAGTGAGTGTGGAGGCAGTCCCCAGCATCTTTCTCTGTCCCTGGGTAATCTGGCCTTGATGTAGAATGATGACAGTTTCAAAGTCCTCCGGCATTCCTCTCTCTTCTTCCCACTCTCATCAGCCCCGTGTCTTGTTTTCCTCCCACTTGTTCAGGGACTAGAATTGAACCAAAAATTCCTTTTAATGAAAACCCCTGGGATCTTGGAGCTTTAGTCAACCCCTTCCCCCATATATGACATCGTTAATAGTCCACAGCATGCTTCAGCGGCGGCTCCACATCCCACTGCTGACAGCACAGGTCACCTGCTTAGCACAGTCGGGATGAACATCACCATCAAGATGACTGCCCTGTATTGAGGAGGATGAGTCAACTCAGCACATTTGTCTACCTTCGTGACTTTTACTGATGGGGGAGAGGGGGCGGGGAAGAGTTTGAACTTGCTTCATTAACACTGACAGTTGCCGCTCCCAGTCTGCCATTGCTTAAGGAATTCCTAATGGTTAATATCAGATCCTAGGCTCCTCCTGGCCTAAAATGCCAGGAAAGGAACCGGTGTCAGAGTCTTGGCTCTTGGCTGTGGTTTTACTCTGTGGGAGCTGAGAGAAATCTGAACGGGGTAATCCTTTACTTTGGGCAGGAGCTTAAGTGGACCTGACATTCAGGTTGGAAAAGTCTGTCATCGACTTGGTTTAGAGAAAAGATAAATTCGACTTTAAGAAAGTAGCGTATGCACTGCACCGCTGAGGTCCTTTCCTCCCCTGGCACCCTCTGGACCACCCCTATAGACCTGGAGATTTTTGCAAGGATCTGGTGGTTGTGGAAGGTAGTGACAGTGATTGCCAAGTGTCTGGAAATTTATAGCACATTGCTTCCAGCCCCCTCTACCCCCCCCCCCGCCTCACAACAAGCCTGAGATAAGGGGTTACTTTGGTATGCATTCTAGAGGTGAGGAAACAGATGCATCTCCGAAAACAACAGGCAATGAATTGAACCCAGTGTTTGTGCAGGCCCTACGCCTTCCCAATAAACCAGATTTCTCTTTTGCTGTTTGCCAGGCATTTGCGAGACGTGTTACATAATTGTTGATCATTAACAAACAACTTAGATTTGAAGGAGACACACTTTAGAAACACAAACAGGGGCAGGATGTGTTCCGCTGGGTCAGACTGCGGTAAGCTCCTGGGAGAACTACATATAGCAATTTCATCTGTGCCATAGCACCAAAAGGCTACGGATGGTAGAAGCAGTAACGGTTGTCACGATCACAAGAGATTGTCATCCTTTACTTTCCTGTGAAATACCAGGCTTCGTTAGTTTCCATCTGACGTCTTCCATAAGAGTGTGTTGGTTGCGTGAATGACATCCACTCTGAATATCTCCGAGAGGCAGCAGTGTAGAACGCAGCTCATCATGTAGCCTTCCAGATGGATCTGACTCTGGTAGTGCACAGCTCAGTTCCTTTGAAAGCCTACTGTTTATCAAAGCTGTGTACTCATCCCTAGCATGCACTCGTGAAGGAGCTTTTCCCTGCAAAGAAATGTAAATGTTCAACTCTTGTTATGCAGTTCAGGCTGATGGCAAACTCCCGAGCATCTCCCATCTCAGCATCCAAATAGCTGAGACTATAGATTAACCTACAGTGCCAGTCAGCCAGCTCTGAGTTCCTATTTATACATAAGGTTAAAACTGCAGTATGCTGTTATGACAATAACTATTACCATATAAATATAAACTATGGAAAACTGTGCACACTGTTATTGCACAAATTCCGTAAAAAAAAAAATCTTAAACAACTCCTGGCCAGTCCCCAGAAGTTCAGAGATAGAATTAGCAAAGCAGACACCCTGGCAATAGTTCATTCAACTGGACGGTTTCACAAAGTACCGCTGTTGCTTTTCTTTTAGGCTTAAAGGGACACGTTAAAAGGGTTGCAGAGATAGCTGTGGCAGAGCCCTTGCCCAGCATGCACAAGGTCCTGAGTCAGATCCTCAGCACAGCCAGGAGAGAGATAGAGAAAAGGGCACATTTTATGTAAGAACACAGGACGAGTACACAATGCGGAGAGGCTTCTGTCTGCGCCAGAGGTTGCCGACTTGGAAGGAGAATGAAGGCATGTTTTTGCCCCTGACCTGTAAGAATGCTAAGAAACAACAAAAGACATTTAAAAAAAAAGTATGTGTGTGTCTATGTGTGTGCATGCTTGCCACATGTCTGCGGGTCTCTCAGAGGCTAGAAACCCTAAAGAGCTGAAGTTACAGGTAATTGTGAGTCACCTGATTTTGGGTGCCGGGAACCAAACGCCAGTCCTCTGCCAGAGCTAGTGCTCATAATGGCTGAGCCATTGCTTCAGCCCTTTTAAACATAACTGATGCTTGAGATGGTTCAGCCGTTAAGAGGGCTTCTTGTTCTTGCAGAGGACCTGAATTCAGTTTTCTGTACACCTGTTGGACAGCTCACAACCACTTGTAATTCTAGCTCCAGGGGATCTGACGCCCTCTTCTGGCCTTCTTGGTTACTCACCCACACATGACATGCCCAGATACATGCACAGGAGTGAAAGTAATTCTTTTTAAAAATAAATAATAAAATCTTTATTTTAAAAGGTATTTGTGTGTCACAAGGGGGTCTGGTGTGCTAGTGTTTGTGGCATCTGGAAGAAGGGCCCAGCGGTACTGCTGAAAAACCCACAAGACGGCCTCCTTCCCCCAACACTGAATCGTTTGGCCCCAGATCTGAAGATGGGAAACTGCCCTACACTAAGATGCAAGTCTGCAGGTTCAATCACAGACCAGAAAGTGGCTGTTAATATGACCCAGGCAGCCACAAGTCCTTCAGCTTTGGGGGGGGGCAGTTTCTCTTCAGCCTTTAGCCCTGGGTAGACAGTCACTCCCCATGGTGGTGGCTTACAGTGATTTGCTTTCACTATGGGCTGGACATGCTTCTGCCATACCCACTGCGCTGGCCCTGTTCCCAACCTTAGCTTTCAGCTTCCGTATCTGTCCTGCCTTCCTGACCACTCTGTTCCTGGTTGGGCACCAATTCTGTTTCCTCCTCCTGGAAAGCGATCACTTTATATGTCCTTACTGTGGGCTGCAAACTGTTGCTGACGACAGACCAGGGTGGATTCAGGCTTCTTCACCACAGGAAGGATTTAGCTGTCCCTTCAGGCTGCCAGAGTCCCCATCCTCCTCTTTTCAGATTCTTAGGCTGTCACTTGAGCAACCAGCTAAAACTTCATAAGCTTTTGCCCCTTCCTTATACAAAGCAATTTATCCTTTTTTGTTTCTCGTTGCTTGCTCTGGATAGGATGGGAATGGGATTACTCAAATAGGAACATCAAAGTAGTTTCTGAGACAAACAACTGCAATCAGGAAACAAAACAAAAGCCATATCCCACCAGGTAAAGTGTTCTCCAAAGGCAAATATGAGTGGCTGCCCTTGTTTTAAACAGAATTCCTTTTCTTCTCAACGCGCTGGGGAGAAATAATGCATGTAGCTGCTCAGAGCTGTGGGCATGGGCTTTCAATCCTGCTTCTTTCTTATCTGTTACCCACATACTGGCAGATATAGTTTGGATCTAGAATGTTCCCAAAGGTCCACATGTCAAAGCCTCAAAGCCTTGGTCCCCAGGGTAGTGCCACTGGAAGGTGATGGAATCTTCAAACGGTGAGGCCCATGGGAGATCTCTAGTTGTTGGTATGCCTTGAAGGGAAAAGTGGGACCGTAGCTCTCTCCTGCCTCTCCTCTGCTTCCTGGATGTGAGCTGAGCAGCTTTGCTGTCACATATGCTCTCCCCGGGCTGCGCTGCTTTACCCAAGTCAGTCTCACAGTAACCAGGGCAACGGACCACAGGCTAGATACTCTGAAACCCGGGCCAGAACCAAACCTTTCACTCTGTAAGTTCATTATGTCAGGTGTTTGCTGAAGTAAACCTTTACTCGTTATAAATGACTCCTTCGAGTATTTGTTCTAGTAATGGGAAGCTGACTGACCTAGTCCACGGCTTGAAGGGAGCTACTGTACCTCTCTGTTCTTTAGTGTCTTCACCATCCCAACAGGGGAAAAGTAAGTACCCATGTCATGGAGCTGTTGTGAGAGGTCAAGAAAAGGTGACACTTGGGATGGGCTATGGTGCAGAGGCTGATATTTGGCAGTTGCTCAGCAAACAGTATTAAAGAGTGGGGCACAGCCACAGACTGTGCCCAGGAAAGCAAGCATTCAGTAGGCACATTCCAGCAGGAGGGATGAGCACATTAGGCTGTAGGGATTCAAAGCAGACAAAGAGCTTTGGCCCTTCAAGAAGCCCTGCCTCCTGGGAAAGACAGAAAAATAAACAAATAATTGTAATGGAATGTGACAGTCCTACAGAAGCCTGCTCATACTTGTCGAAAGATTTTACTCGGTAGTGGCTGTGACATCCTGTTGCTGTGGACAGAGATCAGCTTCTGTCCCACTAGAGACTGATAATGCATATCACAATCTCCTCAGAGCGAAAGGGAGTTACATAACTCGTCCCTAGTATTTAGATTTGCCTAGTTCCACTGCCAGGGTTCACAGCTTACAGACTCAAAATGAGTCTCTGTTCCGGCTTGTACCACTGGGCTCCTGTCGCTGGGGAAGTTTGGAGAAGGTTTCACGTCCCTTGGTGGGATTAAAATGACGTCTTATCAACATGACAAATGTGAGCCGAACAAGGATGACGCCAATGGACATGCCAAAGGGGACAGTGGAAAAGCCCACAGAGCCTCAACCCTGTACAGATAACTATAGGTGACCAAGGAAAGGTGGGAGCAGAAGAGGTGGTCTTCCCCAGGGAAGAGTACACCTACTGGCTGCCCAGTGCCAAACGGTCAGTTCTGAAAATATACATAATGTTACTTCTGTAACGTTATATAGACTACACAGGATACACACACACAACACACACACATATACATATATGCATGCAATGACAATTCCTGAAAAAAGAGGCCACGAATTTGAAGAGTGGGGAGGAGTATATAGGAGAGTTTGGAGGAAAGAAAGGGAAGGGAGAAATGTTGTAATTCTATTATAACCTCAAAAAAATCTATTAAAACGGTGGCTGCTAGAGGCTGAAGACAGCATGCGTGTGTTGGAGCGGTGGGGGGCATGTTGATGAGCTACAGTTAGGCATATCTGGTTCTGTTGTGTAGTGCATAGTAGGGTGATTAAGAGAACAATGATAAGCTATATATTTCAAAAATGCAGAAAGGGGGATTTTAAAATTATTTTCACTATAAAGAAATGAAGGTTTGAGAACATGGATATGTTTAATCTGATTTACACATTACACAATATGCTTATGTATCAAAACATAACAATATGCTGGACATGAACCACATATCTCTGCTCCCAACACTAGGGAGGCAGAGGGAGGAGAATGTCTGAGTTTGGAATCCAAGGCCAGTCTGGGATACGTAGTGAGATCCTCTCTCGAAAAAAAAAATCACAATATCACATTAATGTGTATAATTTTTATGTTTCAATGTATCAGTTAAATGCATAACACACACACAACCTCTTATTAAAATTAGGCATAGAAAAAGATCTATGAACAGGGTCACAAGATAAATGATAAACTGGGTGGAAATTTGAAGCACTCCTGCAGACCAAAGTCTAATTCCTCTGGATGTAATAAGCCCCAAATATCAGAAAGCAAAAGGTTAATTCCATTGAAAAAGAGGCAATGGATTTGAACAGGCAGGGCCTGGGGGAGGAAGGACAAATGGTGTCTTGGCACATGAAAACGGCCCGGCCTTACTCACAAGAGGGAAAATTTGAATTAGAGATCTCAGATTTTGATGATCAAATTATTGAAGATCCAAACATCTGACAAGCTTTGTTGACAACGGTACTGAAATTTTCCTAGAGTATTTTCAAACCCTGCCAATGGGAGCACGCGCTGGTTCAGCAGCTAGAGTCTTGGCATTCACTGTGCTGGGAGGCACCAGAGCTGTCTCCCACATCACAAAATTAAATACATACCATGTTATAGTTTGAGTCTGAAATGTCCCCGCCCCCAGGCTTGTGTTTTGAACATTTAGTCTTCCAACTGGGTGGCGCTGAAGGAACTTTGGGCGCCTGATGTCGAGTTGGCAGATCAGGCAGACAATGGTTGTAGGTCTCAGGTTTCCTGTCTATTTCTGTTTCCTCATTTACCAATGTGTGAAGAGCCTCTGCCACACCCTCTGCCACCATGGACTGCCATGTCTTTCTTGATATGATAGACAGAAACCATGAACCAAAATAATACATTGTTCCTCCTTGTAGCTGCTTCTGTCATCTCTGTGTTAGAGAAACAAGGAGAGTGACTAATGTGTGCAATATTATTCGTTATATCAACACATTATATCAACGTGTGTGTGTCAGAAATCAAACCCAGGGTCTTGTCACATTACACAATGGCTCTACCTCAGAACTACATGAATTTAAAATTGATTTTATTTTATCTATTTGTCTGTGGGAGTGCGAATGTATGTGTGTGGACACGTGGCCAAAAGAGGGTGTCAGGTGTCCTCCTCTGTCTCCAGCTATTCTTTGAGGCAGGGTCTCTTTCCTCAACCGGGGGCTTGTGTTTTCTCAGCTAGGCTGAAGCCACCAAGCCACAGCAAGCCTTACATCTATGCCCTCCTCGGAGCTGGGGTTGCAAGTGTGTGCCAGACACCTGGCTTGTTATGTGAATGCTAAATTCCTCATGATAGTGCATCAAGTGCTAACTGCTAAGCCTCTCCAGCCCCAAATTGTTAAAATTATTAACCAACTGAATGCCCATCCACAGCCATGACAGTAATTGGCATATTTATACAGTATAAGACAACATAGTTTACAAAATAGGATGGTGAATCTCATTGTGTGTGTGCGTGTGTGTGTGTGTGTGTGTGTGTGTGTGTGTGTAAAATGTAATTTTTTCCCTTTGTCTATTGATTCAGTGCCTGAATGGCTAGGGGCAATGATAAAGAGAAGTTGCACTATCTGTCTCTATTACATATTTATTGAGCCCTTAATTATGTAAAGCTATTACATATTAAAACTTTAAAAACTGACATTAAAAAATACTAATTGACCAAACACTGCTGAAGACTTTATGTAGAATGTACATGTGTAGTTTGTATGCACAAAGTCCGGGTTTCTGAATCTGGGTGTGGTTGGGCGCCTGTGCATTCGGCTTGCAGTCTTCCTCTCAGATCCCTAACGTAATCCAGTTTTCTTCAGGAATTTATCCCTCTCAACAGATTTTCTATGCCTCAGTCCTCATCTGGAAAAGACAAGCCTAAGGGTGATTCCATTTTCCTGGCCAGTAATTGGTTTCTGAACCTAGGCCAGACTCAAGCAGAGTGCATCAGTGCCATGAAGAGAGGCTCAGAAACCAGCACATGATCAAAAGCATGGCGAGGTGCTTGAGGAAGAAATGTCTTTGCTTATGAGTGGACTTCTGGTCAATGGCATCTCTGAGGGACACCGAGAATATTAACAGCCATTTTGCTTCCAGGTCAATGCTGACACACAGTAGAAGACCATCCCAGGGTTCTTCGGCCACGGCGGACTTCTGCTAGAAGTCGATGATTCTCTAACCTGCAGCTGCAGGCTAGTACCCGCAAAGCCCAGAGAATGCTGCCAAGACTCTAAAAGAAACACATGGGCAAGTCAGAAGGAAAAAATGTCTCCTGAAGTTTCTCAGACTGAGCAAACTGCCAAAGCACATGGCATGTGTTGACATAAAACTTTTCCAAATCAGACACCGGATTCCACTAGGAATATGGCACCAAGCAGAGGGGAGAAGGGCGCAGACACTGAGGGCAGAAGGGGCATAGGGTGCAGAGACCGAGAGCAGAGGGGAAAAGGGCACAGAGACTGAGGGCAGAAGGAGAGTAGGGTGCAGAGACTGAGGACCAAGACAACATATATTAGCCATGGTTGTAACTGGGTAGGGGCCTACTGGCTAAGTGCTAACTTTTCTATATCTTTCTCATATAATATATATGTCTATATAATTTATAGGGTTAAATACTAGCCAAAAAAATAGATCAATCAGATGCAAATTGGTAGAGAGACTGGCCCAAGCACACTCCTAGTAAGTTACTTCAGGTTTTCAAAAGACAAATGTGGGACTAGGGTGTGTGTGGATCAGGGATGGACCCTTTGACTAAAATTCACGAGGCTCTGATTTATTCCCAGCACTGGAAAAAAAGTGAAAAACACAAGTTAAATTCTGATTAAACATTCCTCATATATTAGAGGTTGGAAATTTAGCAATCCTTCCTATTCCTGAGGGATTTAAAACAACCCCAACTATAACAAATACAGATTAGGGCCGTTAAATTGAGAGCAGAATTCATGACTGTGTTCTTCCGATCATGATTTTTAGGAAGTTTTTGAGATGCCCTACTTCTAATCTCTCTTGAGGAATTTGTTTCCATTGTCTGTTTCCTCAAGAGGCTGAGGGTCACCATCTGGGTCAGACTGGAAAGCTATTTTATCTTTTAGACCAAAACGCACCCTGGAGATGAATGATGGAGATGTCCCCTCTCCTTATTAAGAAGGGATTCACCTTTGATGATGGAAAGAAAGAGAGAATTCCATAGAGGAGACTTGAGACAAAAGTGAGCAGGCAAGGACTGGAAGCGTGGAAGCCTGAGGACCCCAATGAAGCTGAGGTTAAATGTGGCAGGGATTGGGCAGCACCTTCTGGATTTGGAGTCTAGGAAGTAACTGGCTATGTGGGCAACAGCAAGGATGCGCCACCGGTGGGAAAGGTCCTGGGTTCCATCCCTAGCACAGTAAAAACATGTAGATGCATGCACACACGTATGTGGAATAGGTATGTATACTAATCCTCTAATTCGGGGACATCTAACACTGTGATGGCTTTTCTGGTTTTTGGGTTTTTGTTTTGTATTGTTTGGGTTTTGGCTTTTGAAGACAGGGTTTCTCTGTGTAGTCCTGGTTGTCCTGGAACTTGCTCTGTAGACCAGGCTGTCCACAAACTCATGGAGATCCACCTGCCTCTGCTTCCCAAGTGCTGGAATTAAATTAAAATTAAGTGCTGGCTTTTCTAATGCTCCATATGTAGATATAGTGGAACTTAAGAGTTTTGCGGGTTTTTTTTTAAAAAAGATTTATTTTCATTTTATGTGAATAAATGTTCTGCCTGTGTGTATCTACGTGTAGTATGTGCATACATGCATGACTGGTGGCTGAGGGGGCCCGAAGAGGATGTTAGATCTCCTGGAACTGGAGTTACGGATACAGAAAGCTGTAAACTGCAGTGGGGATTCTGGGAACCAAACCTGGATCCTCTGCAAGGGACCCAGTTCCTCAGGCCCGGAATTCTATGTTTTTAGCAGAAGACTGTGATTTGGGTGGTTTGTAGGCTACACAGGGAGAAAAACTTGCCACAGGGCTCAGGGTCATAATGAGTCTACAGGGTGGAAATGCCAAGAAAGGGAAAAAACCAGAAGAACAGGGAGTTTTATTTTTTGTTTCGCTCTCTACTGTGATTTGGAGAGATTTTTATCCCATACATAGCACTCTCCTAGAACATATTTATATTTATGGCATTAGTTGGAAAATATTATGTATATTATCATTGGCCAAATCTCAGTAACAAACAGGCATAACAACTCCCCTATCCAAACCTCAAAACTCAAACCAAGCGAATAAACAAAATTAATAAGAAACGCATTCCCATGTACTATCAAGGGTTCCATTAAAAAAGCTATTAAAAAACTCCAAGGGATATGACTTTTTATTTTATCCTTGGAAATTTTCAGTTTTGTTATTAGGAGAGAAAAAAAACCCTCCATCAAAACCAGAAGCAATGAATCTGTAGGCCTGAATACCCTGGGAGTCTTCGGTTCTGTTCGGTTGGCCTCACTTAGGTTAGGACTAATTTAGAACGTGGTAGAAGGTGGCTGGAACCCAGGTTTATCCAATTGCACACACTATGATCTTTCCACTGTGAACACTGTGGTCCCTCCAAGGAATGTTCCTGGCACTCCTTGGCTGAAGAGCCAGATATCTGGCTCTTCCAAGATGACAAGTCTGTCATTTCTGCCCAGCTCCTGAACAGGCAGGTGACCCACACTGCACGGGTAGCTACTAGCAGGTGGCCAGGCTCCTTGGAGAACATCCTTGACATCAGCTGGCTGAGTAGGTCCTGCTAGAACTATGCTACCCTGCCTGAGACAGAAGGGTAAATAGCTCTTTATGTGACATAGACACTAAACTACCAGAGGAATCTTTTAAAGATGAAAAACAAGTGCCCATAACGTTTCTAATTTAGGAATCCCCAATATTTGAGGAGTTTCACAACATCAGACGTATTTCCCTTTTCCTGCTCTGGAAGTGTTGGATGTGAATTAAAGAAAAATTTGGTGCTTTTTTTTTCTCCCCAACAACATACTCTCAGGATGACTTGAAACCTTAGTGAGAATTACCCAGGCGGTTAATGTCAACTAAAAGCTGTCCCTTTTCCTTCATTTGTGACAGGGTCTCATGTAAACCAGGATGATCTCAGAGCTCTACCTGCCTCTGCCTGAGTGCTGGGATTAAAGGCATGAGCCACCAGACCTGGCTGAAGTTTGTCCTAAAGTACACAGCCCATGGAATTGATATTCTAAAGCAAACAAATGGAACCGGGATTTCCAAGGATCATCCCCCCAGGCAGTAAGAAAACCACTTCTTTTTGTTTACTGTGCTCTGTATTTGGACGCTGGCTGGTGTTTCCTGATTACAATATATAAGGTTTGGGGACTCTCTTTTCCTCCCTTCTTTTGACGTTTTTTCTGCCTGGTCTCCTACAAAGTGGCACAAGGCAAACAGCTAAAAAGAGAACCAGAAGATAATTCTAGGGCGCTTCTCTTCCAAATTCTCTTCATCTTTTTTTCATAGTTTTTCCTTTCTTGAACAGATCTTCTAAACTTCAAGAATGTTTTCATTGTTGTTTTTTGGGGGGTTGTTTTTCTGTTTGTTCGTTTGTTTGGTTTGGTTTTTCAAGACAGTGTTTTTCTGTGTGGCACTGGCAGTCCTGGAACTAGCTCTATAGACCAGGCTGGCCTCGAAGTCAGAGATCTGCCTGCTTCTGCCTCCTAAATGCTGGGATTAAGGGCATGTACCAACACTCTCTGGCTGCTGGAATGTTTTTAAATGTAGAAGAAGTACCAAATAAATGGTTTAAAAAATAGATTTAACTCCCTGATTGGAAAGTCACTGATTCCTGTGCTATCTTCTGCAGCCCGTCTGTATTGAGGGGACTGATATAACAGCTCTCTGATGGGCACCTGGGGCACACTGAGAAGCACCTTGCCCTCAAGGAATGCATTTCGTTTGGAGGCATATAAGTAACAGACTATTAAGTGCTAAGTGAGTGGAACCTATAAGCAAGCTGGCTAGCCTGTTTCAAAAAAAAAAAAAAAAAGGAGTTTGAAAGAGTTTGGAGTAGTCGTTACAAATTTTAGAAGGCAGGTATAGGACTAAAAGCTTCTCGATACAGTGTCCATAAGAGCACAAAAGCAGATTAATAACTGAGTGGGTTGATGAACATACTAAGTATATATGCTGATACTCCGCCAATAAAACGGGTTCCTGCCGGGGAGCAGAGGAGTTGAATGCAAGAAAATATTCAGGTTGTAGGGAACCGTGAATGCTTGGCTAAGGACCATGCCTTTACTCCCGTAGCTTACTGAAGGGAGCAAAAGGCTTTTAAGAAAAGTTGATTAGGGAGATTAATTTGCTGGTAGAAGGTACAAAGGTTTTGAGGGGGGAGAGACTAGAGGCAATAGGCTATTGGTAAGAGCTGCTGACGGCATCCACTAGGAGCGCTGATCAGTCAGCGTGATGGGAGGGGGTAGGAGAAGGAACATAGTTGAGGGCCCAAGTCTGAGCAAGTAAGGAAATGTTGGTTTCCCTAAGAAAGGGACGAGGATCTAGTCTCAGAAAAGACCCGGATACTTTTGACTTTGGGTAGTTGGTAAGACATGTGGGCCTTAATATTAGGCCACCTAATAGACAGAGCTGTAGCATGGAAGCCTTTGTCCCAAGTGACCTAGGTGGAGTCATTAGAGGGTTTTGCATGTTCAGCTTTGTCCCTTTCAGGGCAGGAGAAAGCACCTGGTGTGGGTGTTCCCAATCCTCAAGGGGCCTGTGAGTTAGTCAGGGGACAGACAGCACTTTAATAAGATCAGCTGAAAGATGAGCCAATGTCATGAGGTGGTTTGGTAGTATGTCACGGGCTGCTAACTCTGACACGCTAAGTGTGACATTATTGATGACTTTTGCGCCTGACTAAGAGTGTTGACAATTAGCAAATTAGATCTCTTCATTTTTGTCTTGCTCTTACATTTTATGGGTGTGACAGAGGGTGTAACCTGGGGCAAACCATTTAACCTTTCTGTGCCCCTGCCGCTGACACAGGGAGCGTGTGGGAGCACTTATAAACAGGGAAAGCTGCGGATGAAAGAGCACGTAGGCTCCACCCACTTCCTCCGGTGACTGAGTCAGTCATCTGGGAAGGTCAGCCTTTTCTATGCTTTCTTTCAACTGCTTGTTAATTAGCTTTTTTTTTTCTTCTAAAATGCTTCTACCAGTTCAGGGTGAAAAGAGATAGTTTCTAACTGCCCCCTTTAACATTCTGGGCCTGCCCATCTTGGCCGATTTTCACCCAGGCTTTTGTCGTATAACTCCCATCTATAGGTTCTGGGATTAAGCCCGGGAGTATTGGAAGGGAATTAGGGTTTCACGCGAACATCCAGGGGCCTCAACATAAGGCAAATCCACTTGGTGTGAAATTTTGGCCCAATTCTAGGCATGAAGCTATTTTTTTCTGTAAGTTTCATTCCATCCATCAAATCCAGCTTTTAGATACTTGTCTTGTTCTCCAGGGTCACCAGAATTTTTCCAGGACCTAAACTCAAGGACATGAATTCGGACCCAGAAAACCCCAGCAGTGAGGCTGGGGTCTTGCAATAAGCAACATATTTTCTCATTCTTGCCATGATTTCCTCATTTTTGCCTGCTCCTTGAGCTCTCCTGGCAGCCTTGCAGCTGTCCCTTGGCTTCTAACACACTGGAGACGCCTCCTGCCGGCTGCCTTCCTGGCTTGCTGGGGGTTAGTTCTACATCTGCCACATAGTCTCTTCTGGTCCAGGTGGGTCTGCCTCTCACTTCATGGGTGCATTTAGTTCTAGACTCCATTTCTCCCCGTCTGCCCCACTGTATGGCAGTTCATCTTTCCATATTAAACCACAGCAGATGTTTGCTGGCATGGAAACTGATGTGCTATTGGAATTTTAGCCTTGTTTACATCTTCCTTTGTGTTGGAAAGCTTGGGATCACATCCAGTTTCTCAGAGAGCTTTCCTGTCTCCTTCAGGAGAAACAAAAGAAAACTGCAACTGTCTTGTGCCAGGGAATCAAACCATTAGGTCACTATTTTAATTATAATATTGTATTATTTCACCTTAATTTTGTTTTTAGGCATACATTTAAAATATATGCTGATGTGAACTTATTCATACCTTTTAATGTTAAAGTATTTTATCAAACTTAAATAGCTTTATGATTATACAATAATAAGTCAAAGTTGAGAAGGGTGTTCTCCCTACCTGTTCCTTTAAATTCTCTGGAAGGTTTGTTAAAACTTGCTAGGTCTTCCCAACTCCCCCCCCATCCCCCCCCACACCCTGCCTGAGTTTCCCTAAGTGTTAATATGAGAATTTCCATTTCTAAGTCGTTCTTAGGTAACGCCCCTCACATCCCTTTGAGAACAGCTGACCATGCTAATTCCCACCTGAGTGGATATAGAAAAAGCTCACAGTCCTCGAGCAAAAATGAATGCTGACTTCTGAGCTCCCCACCACATACTCCTTATGAGAACCTGGGCAATCCGTTTGAATGGCACAGCCCTCATTGATAAAAGTAAGGATAGCCAAGGAATTGCCTCAAAGCAGTGTTGTGAAGGGTAAGGGAAACAGGTGTGAAAATAACCAACTCTACAGTGGCATGGCACCCAGAGGCATTGCAATGGGTTAACCACTTTTTATAAAACGCCATCAGCTGGTCCGGCTCACTTGCTTCCCCCTCATTAATTATAGCAACTTTAATCTGGGAAAACAGTGTACGTTTATTGCTACAATAAACTCAACCTTCAAACTCTTAAAAACAAAACCCATCCAGTGAGATCAGACATTAGACAGGGTCAAGAATGATTCCCAGTTTTCACAACTATAAAACGAGAAGTACAAGACCCCATTCAAAGTTTGGGTGGCATCGGTAATTTTTCAACCCCGCTGAGATTGGCCCATTGAGAAAAATGGCTACTAGCTACAACACATGAAAAAGAAAAGTTGTGGTGCACACATAACTTGTTCATGTCATACTTTTATATCTCTTGCAATTTGTATTAATTTGTTCCTATTGGGAAGCAGTAAATGCTCACAGTTCTCACGGTCGCCCTTTTTCTCACCCAAACTGCCTCGGGCCCAACCAAAGGGCTAACACAATTCGTGCTCAAATTGTGGTTGCTGTT
Organism: Ondatra zibethicus; assembly: GCA_004026605.1. Classification (NCBI taxonomy): domain Eukaryota; kingdom Metazoa; phylum Chordata; class Mammalia; order Rodentia; family Cricetidae; genus Ondatra; species Ondatra zibethicus. Next base: position 132,310 of record PVIU01000291.1, on the reverse strand, counting down.
GACTTTTCCACTATGCTTCAGCTTTAATTCTTCCAGGCCTGCAGCGTCAGTCTCAGACAGTTTACCCCCAAATGTTTTTAGGTCTTGGACGAACGCCACAAAGGCCAGCCCTGCAGGCAAGGTCTACCAATTCGCAGCCTGGAAGACCGTTCCCCTTTAAGGACTGGTAACTGAGCTTGCGGGGTGCGTCGTGCCCGGCGCAGTGGGGTACCCTGGCACGTGCCCCCGACCCCATCCCACCCCCGGGCGCCAACAGGAGGCGCTCGCGCGACCGAGGCGCTGCGCGTACCGGTGGGGCCCGCTCCGCGGGCGGAGGGAGCGGGAGGAGGAGCCGGAGGGGGCGCGGCTTCTTCCGCGTCCTCCCGGGCGCCCGGTCGCCTGCTCCGCCAGGCCCGGGCTGGCGGCCGGCGGGGGTCGCGGCGGCGGAGGCGGCGGTGGCGGAGGCGCTGGCGGCTCAGGCTCGGGTTCGGAGCGTGGAGACAAGATGGCGGCGGCGCTCCGGAGCCTGGCCTCCTCCTCCTCCTCGCCGCTCTCCGCCCCACCGCTTGCCGCCTCCTCCTCCGTCGTCTCCTCCTCCTCCTCGTGCAGCAGCACCAGCGAGCGCCGCGGCTCCGGGCCGCTCTCCTGGAGCTCGGGAGGGGGCTAGACCGGGCCTTGAGCGAGCAAGCGACGAGGCCGAAGCTGGGGCCCGGGCGGGGACGACGGCGGCGGCGGCGGCGACGCCGGGTGGGGATGGGGTCGCAGACGCTGCAGATCCTCCGGCAGGGGGTGTGGGCCGCGCTCAGCGGCGGCTGGTACTACGACCCGCACCAGGCCACCTTCGTGAACGCGCTCCACCTCTACCTGTGGCTCTTTCTGCTCGGCCTGCCCTTCACGCTTTACATGGTGAGTGGAGGCGGGGACGCGCTGCGATCGCCTCTTGGGTGGGGGGCCCTCGGGGATTCGGGGGTCGCGCCCCTGTCCTCCCGGTGTGCAGCGGTCCCGGCTGCGGGCGGACGCTCCCCTCCCCCGCCCCGCTCTCCGCCCCGGGTTTCCCCTCTTTTCAGCACCTCCCTCCCGCCGGTCCCCGGCCGGGTCCCGCTCCCTCGCGTGCCGGGTCTGCGTAAATTGCGCCCGAGGCCTTCCCTCGGGGTCCCCGGCCCTTCCCGGTCTCGGGCTACCCTTCCTGCCCCACTCCCCGGTCTCGGGCTACCCTTCCTGCCCCATTCCCCGGGGCATCCCCACCCGCACCTCGGCCCGGCTGTGCGCAGCCTGGGGGAGGCCGTGCGCGCTCCGCCTGGAGCAGAGTCGCGGGGTGTCCCAGCTCGCACTGGCTTCCCTGGCCGGGGAGGGGGGGAACCCCGAGCGGGCTCGTGCTTCTGCAAACCGCTCGTCGGTTGGGTGCGGGTTCCATTCGGTTCAGCCCCGCGACGAGGGGCTGTAGTGTTGCCAGGCCAACGCTGCGGGCAGGGAGCGGGCAGACACGGGAACCTGGCTGGCATTTCACCCATTTGTTTGCGTTGGTTCAAGGCCTTTGACTGGCAGGGAAAAGGAAAGTACCGCCTGTTGCTTGGTGCACTAGGGCCGGTTTCTCTGAACTGTTTTGGTGTTCCCAGACTGTTTCCTTCTATAGCCAAGGCTGGCCCCGAGACTCGCTGTGTAGTTCAGGCCCTGGAGTTACTGGGATTACTAGCGTGAGTCACCTCTCTAGAAAGTTTTTAAAAGATGTTTTCCTGAAAGATGTTAGCATATTTCTAACAAAGCAAAACAATACTGTATTTTAGGTTGGGATATTTGAGAAAATAAAGCTCTCAAATTTTAAAGTAATTTGGAAGGAAGGATAGTAACTTTCATTTTCAGGGAATTTCTGTTAACTTCGTGGTTCTTCAAGGTGCTAGAATAAAGGTGCTGGATTAGAAAATCCAGGAATAGGAGTATAAGTGCCACAAGTTAGGACAGCCTATTTGCCTCATTGCTCAGTATCACTAATTGGCAGGAACATGCCTTGGGGGTTGGTGAGTGTGTGTGCTAAATGCCACATTGTCAAGCAGACTGATTTCTCATAGAAATGTGTTTGAAGGAACTTACACGAGCTTAAAGGAGCTATTTTTAAAAATGCTGATGGCTTATTACAGGACTTGTTCAGTCTTGTCAAGATCGGAAAATTTATCACCAAATGTTATATTTGAATTCATTTTGGCCGACCAGGTTCACTTTACATCAGTGTACCTTCCAGGAATATGATGTCGTTAATGAGCAGCTCCCATGGCTTTGGTTGTGAGGATCCTCAGGCTCACAGGGCTTTCAGAGCTGGCTTCTCTTGTGTCCAGACAGGTTGTAGGTTTAAGACAAAATGATTGTTGGGAGGTCAGGATTTGCTGCTGTGTGCTGTAAGGTTTGTGTTGTAAGCCTCTTTGTGGAATTAACAGAACCACAGAAGAGACGAGAGGAACGGCGCCTCTGCTTAGACCCGCTTTCCTGGCTTGCCTCTGCCGGCGCACATGCAGTCGCTGCTGTGCTGCTGCTGTGCCCTGGGCCGTCTGTACGTGCTCTTCCTACTCTTTGGGGTGGGGGGATGACTACTACGACTACGGACTCTTCCCTTCCCAGACAGCTGTGTTGCTTGCCCTGTGAGACTTTCCCTGCTAACATAGCAGCTTCTGAAATCGTCTGCTTGCTTTCTAACTAACGTTTTCTGCTGGATGATACATGTACTTAATGTTTTTGTCACCTTGTTACACTGTGTAAGCTAATAATAGACTATACTCTCTGGCCAGGTGGGGGCTTCATTCCGTTCATTGCTGCTTTCTCAGGGCTTACAGCAGTGCAAGGCACATGAGATGAGGAAATGGTCAGGACTCACTTTCTTCTGTCAGGGAGCTTAAAGTCTAGCCTAGGGATCATAAGCAGCAGCAAGTGTTCTTTCTAACTGTAGGGATGATGATGAATGATCAGAGTTCATGGTTGGGGAGTCAGCAAAGAGGACTTGTAGCATTTTAGGAAGCATGCTAGTGCTACAGGATTGCGGTGTCTAGTATTGAGATAGTGTGACACAGATATCCAAGTTAAAGCAAAATCCTGCCTTCTGTATTAAAACCTCACCCATCGTTATTATTCATGTGTCCTTCCAATAATAGCTTCAGGTGATTGTGACTTTACTGAGCCTGTGTACAGGTTCTTAGCCCAGCTAAGTATCTTCATGTGGCTGAGCCACTGTGACTCGTTTTATTGCCTTAGGTAGGTGTGAACTGGGATTTCTACAGAACTTTTTGAAGCCAAAGTCACCATTCAGGATCCCTGTAGGCATAGATATATGTGTAAGCACACATACACACACACCCCCTTTCAGCTTTTGTGGGTCTTTCAAAGGGGTAGGATACAGTTTCTGCAATTAATTTCTAAGTAGTGGAAATCAGAAAGAAAAGCTTCCTGCTTATCTGATTATCTCTGTTCTCCTTGTTTACCCCCTTTCTATCATTCTAATGGTAATGGGCATGACTTGTCATGTGTGAGATATTTGGGGGGGTATAGGGTAGCTTTTTGGGGGGGATAGGTGTTATCGTGATTTTGATATTGGCCTTGCTGTTGATTTGTGCTCTTTTTGCAAGATTACTTACCTGAACCTTGATTTGCTCATGTGTGACATATTTCATGAGTATTTTACAAGAAATTTTTTTTTTTGGTTTTTTGAGACAGGGTTTCTCTGTAGCTTTGGAGCCTGTCCTGAAACTAGCTCTTGTAGACCAGGCTGGCCTCAAACTCACAGAGATCTGCCTGCCTCTGCCTCCCAAGTGCTGGGATTAAAGGCGTGCACCACCACCACCACCAGCAGTACAAGGAAATATTTATGGAAATAAGTTATTCACCTTGAGAATAGCCTTCAGTAAATGACATTTCAAAGAATGTCTAGGTAGAATTTTTCTCTATAGTGCTGTATGCCTAGAAGAGATTAGATAACTGAATTTATTGAGTGAAACCATTATCATAACATATTGCTCCACATACAGTCGTTTATATTAAGAGTTGTGTGCCTAGATGATGAAACACACTAAAGTGTATTTACATTAAGATAGGCTGAGGGTAGAATGCTTATCTATCATACATGAGGCCCTAGGTACAATTCTGGGCACCCCTCTTCCTCCAGTCTGTTTACATAAGATGTTCTCAGAGTTTAGTTGACATCAAAAATTGCTTGACAGTGTTAAAAATGTATACATGTATAAACCTGTTCCAGTCAGAACATCTGGAGTGTGGTTCATTCATTTATATACTACATGGTAGGTAAGTGCAAAGAACTTGATCAGTATACCTATGACTCCTAGCCTATTTTTAACTTCTAAGCTGGTAGTCACATGTCTTCAGGACGCTCTTGAGGCATCTTAAGAGAAATCATGTCTAAAACCATTCTGAGGGGCTTTAGCAGTGGCTCAGTGGTGGTTCTATCCCAGCACCTACGGGGCAGTTCACAACTGTCTGTAACTCCAGTTCCAAGCATTTGTTGCCCCTTTCTAGGCATTTAAGAGCACCAGCCACACAAGTGATGTACCAACACCTATGCTCATAAAATTACAAAAACTTCTGAATTTTAATTGGATGGTCCCATCCCCAAACAAACAAATGAACAAGCTAATGAACAAACAAATGAACAAGCTAATGAACAAACAGAAGGAGAAACCTTTCTTCGCTGTTGCATATTGGTTAATGGTATAATGGAACTGCACCATTCATTGCCTTGCCCCTGCTGTAGACACATGCACACCTGCCTCTCCTTTAACCAAGTCTGCTGTCAAGAGTAGCTCAACTCTTCAATTCACTTCCTGCTCCAGCCTGTTTTGTCTGCAGTTACTATATAAATACATACATTAATACATTTTATATATATAAACAGGATATATAGTACATTGTGTCAGCCGTGTAACTGGTTCTTGACATCTGACCCCTAACTCTTAGCATATGCAGAAGACTTAAATCAGTTGGTGCCACCCCCTCTTGTATTTACTGGTTTAAATTTTTTCATACAATATATTTTGATTATATTCTTTTCTCTCCTCCAGCTCTTCCCAGATCCTCCTTACCTCCCTGCCCACCCAAGTAAATGTTTTCTCTCTCAAACAAAACAAAACAAAATAAAACTCCCCCAAAACAAGAAACAAGAAACCAAAAACCAAAGCAAAAAAAAAACAAAAACAAAAACAAAAAAACAACAAAACCCCAAAAGACAAAAAATACCAAAACAAAATAAGCATACACACAAGAAACATGGTGTCCATTTTGTGAGCATGGGGCCTGTTGTGGTTGATATACCCAGTGTCACATTGATTTTTTTTTTTTTCCTCTCCCAATAAGTAACAAATTTCTTCTTGGTTAGGGGTGAGACTTGGAGCCCACTTGCCCTTCTCAGTGCTCAGATCTCAGATTTTATCTCGTATGCGGTGTGTGTGTGTGTGTGTGTGTGTGTGTGTGTGTGTGTGTGTGTGTGTGTTTGTGATGGTTTCTGTGAGCTCAGAGGCGTGGCTCTTGTGCTTGGAAGACAGTCTTTCCTTGTAGTGATCCATTATCTCTAGCCCTTGTAGTCGTCCTGCCTCCTCTTCTGCATAGATCCCCGAGGGGGAGTTTGATAAAGGTATCTCATTTAGGACTGAGTGCTCCAAGGTTTTTCACTCTGCACATTGCCCAGCTGAGGGTCTCTGTGTTAGTTATCATCTACTGGCAAGAACAAGCTTCTCCAATGAGGGTTGAGCGACAATGCGCTGATCTATAGAAATAGCAACATGTCATTAGGAGTCATTTTATTTCCATGTTCATTTAGCAGGATTATAGTAGGTTTTCTCCTAGGGTCTATGAAATATCTAGTCTTAGGTTCTTGGCCACTTTAACAGTGTCAGGTATGGGCTCCATATTAAGGAGTGGACCTTAAGTTCAATTTAAAAAAGCAGTTGGCTACTTCTATAACGTTGTGCCACTATTGCACCAGTATATCTTATAGGCAGGTTGTTATTATAGGTCACAGGATTCATAGCTGGATGATTGTTGTCTGAGGTTTCTGTCCTGCCCGGTTCCTGTAGTTGTTAAGTCCCAAAGAAATCACACAGAGGTCTACATTAGTTATAAACTGATTGGCCTAACTCTTACAACTTTTAAAAAAATATTTTATTTATTATGTACATAGTGTTCTGTCTCCATGTATGACTACAGGCCAGAAGAGGGCACCAGATCTCATTGTAGATGGTTGTGAGCCACCATGTAGTTGCTGGGAATTGAACTCAGGACCTCTGAAAGAGCAGTCAGTGTTCTTAACCTCTGAGTCATCTCTCCAGCCCCCTAACTCTTATAACTTATATTAGCCCGTTATTCTTCTCTATGTTAGCCACGTGGCTCGGTACCTTATTCAGCGAGGCAGTCACATCTTGCTTCTTCTGTGGCTGGGTCATGACTGCAGACCGCAGAATCCTCTTCCCAGAATTCTCCTATTCTCGTTGTCCCGCCTCTACTTCCTGCCTGGCTACTGGCCAATCAACATTTTATTAAACAAGTATAAGAAACAAATGTTTACAGGGTAAAACCATTGTCCCACAGCAGATGATACTGATGATTACTTTTCCCATAAAGTTAGTAGAAGTGAGACTGCTAGTTGGGCACCAGCTCAATTTCCATGACATAAGCAAGTGCTATCTTCAACAATAGGGTCTTATCATCAGGTTGTGAAGGGTAACCAATAGTATTAATAAATAGTGTTTTTTTTCTGGGGGTATCTGTGGGTCCCCTTTGGCCAATGACTTAACAAGATGTAACTCCTTCCTGGTACTGGTGGTTTTACTTGGTATTGTAAGCTGTCTAGTTGGGGCATTGTCTCCCTCATTATGTGGTAACTTCATTAAATTCCTTTTGCATATGTATATATTTTAGGAAGTTTCTAGTTTCTACAGTAGTAGACTTCGATATAGTTTTTCAAAAGGCTAGTGTCAGTTGTCTCTCCCCATATTCCCGCCTTTACCCTTTCTTCTTATTTCTCTCCCCATTTGATTCTATTCTAGTTTCTCTTTTATATCTTCATAATACTATATTTTGTTTCCTTCCTTGGAAGACCCTCTCCTCCCTGTTTCCTTACTACCTGCCTAAGGGTTATTTGGATTTAAACACACACATCTGGAGCTCAAAAGCTAGTATCCACATATAAGAGGAAATGTGCAATGCTTGTCTTTTTGGGGCTGAGTTACCTCACCTAGTATGTTTGCACAGTTACTGTAGAAATCAGTGTGGAGGTTCCTCAAAAAGCTGAAAATTGATCTACTGTAATTCCAGCTTTACCACTCTTGAGCAGATACCCAAAGGGCTCTATACCTTACTACAGAGATACTTGTTCATTCATGTTCATTGCTGCTTTATTTTTTTTGTTTTTGTTTTTTTTTGAGACAAGGTTTCTCTGTAGCTTTGGTGCCTGTCCTGGAACTAGCTCTTGTAGAGCAGGCTGGCCTCGAACTCACAGAGATCCATCTGTCCCAGCCTCCCGAGTGCTGGGATTAAAGGGTGCGCCACCACCACCCGGTTGCTGCTTTATTCTTAACAGCCAAAAGTTGGAAACAGCCTAGATGTCCGTCAACTGATGAATGGATAATGAAAATGTGGTACATTTACACAGTGAAATATTATCCAGCTGTTAAGAAAAATGCACGGAGCTAGAAACAATCACTTCTGCCTTTTAATATCTTTGCCTGGTTTACCTTAAAATTTAGACTAGAAATCAGGACCACACTGAAGCCAACTCTGCCTTTTCTTAGTTTGTGCAGTTTCCCCTGTGCTAGAATCACGTGGCCTCCTTTCCTTCTCTTTTGTCTGCTAAGCTGCTTCCTCTTGCAGGAGCTTTGCACTGGCTGTGTCTTTCAAAAGGAGACTCCCCTCTGGGTTTTTCTCAGGCTGATTGTTGCAGGTTGGTTGGGGTTGGACTTAAGTTTCCTCTCATAGAAGTGTAGCCCCACAACTGTAAACAGCAGTTGTCTTATTTCATCTCTTCATCTTGTCAGTTTCTTTCATGGTACTTCACAACCATGTATTTGTATCTTTGTTTCTGTGTTCACTGTCTAGACAGCTTTACTGCCACGGTACTTTATCAATTCAGTGAGGGCAGGGGCCAGATATAATAAATATTCAGTGTCTTCTTTGAATAAGTATTTGTTGACTGAGAACTGTATTACAAATGTGGACCTTCTTTAGGCTGACCACCAAACTGATCTGGAATAGTTGGGTGCAGAGGGGATGTCTAGGAGGTTGTGTTGTCTGGCAGGGTTGTGTGTAGAGTTAGTTTCTGTGGCTGCAAAATCAGATGCCAGGATGACTCCAGACAGCATGTGGGTTTTGTGTGTACAACCTTGCACAGTTATACGTATATAACAGTATGTAAAGTAATATATGCTAAGTACCCTGTGGGGTGATTATCTTAAGTTAACCATTCATACAACATTTATGGTTCTGACTTTCCTAGTTGCCTTCATTACTCATTTTTGTAGTTGATCTTTATCATCTGTAAAGACTTCTTTGAAGCCCTCAAGTCATTTTCTTTCCTAAAGATTCAGAAATTTTTAAAGATGACTAAAAACTCATACCTCATACAGTGATTCTCTTATGATTGGTGTCTGTAGAGCCCTAACTAGCAGGGGCTGAGTATGTAATTCATTTGACTGTGTGCATATGAAGTATAGCCTAATACCCTATGTTCAATCCCTGGAAGTGCACAACCCAGACCTGGGGTTACAAGACTATAGCACTCAGAAGGCAGAGGCAGGAGGGTCTCAAGTCCACGGTCATCCTCCTCAACACACAGAGCTTGAGCCAGCCTGAGCTATATGAGACCCTGCCTCCAAATAAATAAATTAATTAAAATTAAACCCTCTAGCCAATGGTCTGTTCAGATGCTTAAGAGTGATCTAGATGTGTCTGTAACTTACTGCTCTGTTGCTGTGAAGAGACACCATGACCTCTGCACCTCTTATTAAGAGAAAGCCTTTAATAGGGGCCTGTATACAGCTTCAAAAGCCTAGTCCATTATCACGGCAGCAGACTTGGTGGCAGGCATGGCAGGCATGGTGCTGAAGTAGTTGAGAGCTACCTCTTGATCCAAAGGCAAAGAGAGAGTTAAGACTGGCACGGACTTTTGTGACCTCAAAGCCCTCCCCCAGTAACACTACCTCCAAGAAGGCCACACCTCCTAATCCTTCTACTCCTATCAAACAGTTCACTTTCTGGTGACAAAGCATTCAAATATATGAGCCTGTGAGGATTGTTTTTGTTCATTTCTTTGTTTGAGGCAGGGTTTCTCTGTGTAGCCCTGACTGTCCTGGAATTCCTTAGGTAGACCAGGCTGGCCTTGAACTCAGCAGATAACACCTGTCCACACCTCCAGAGTGCTGACATTAAAGGTGTGCTCCACCACTGCCTGGCTAAAAATGACAAGGTTTAATGTTCTTAATAAGAGCAGAAAACAAACCACCACACTAATTCTAGAGATAGCTCCTTAAATAAGTGATCAAACACAGGGATCTACAGAGGAAGGCATGGAACGAAAAACCAGAGTCAAATGGACAGTGCTAACTTCAGCTCTTCTGTCTAAAAATTCTCATTGGTAAAAGGCCAGAAATTTTAACTTGTCAAGTCAGTGAATTGATAGACTTCCTGATTAAATTTTGTGTGTTCGCAGGCTGGAAAAGAAACAGAAACTCCTTTAGTTTTCCAACAATTAAATGATTTTATGGCTTATAGTGGTTTCTGAAACTGTGGTAAGTATTTCATCTTTAACAAACATAGCAGGCAGCTCACAAGTGCCTATAACTCCAGCTCCAAGGAATCCAATGCCCCTTTCTAGTTTGTGTGGGTGCCTGTATACTTATGTACCCTCCCTCTCTCCGTCCCTCCCCCCAAATAGTTCAGTTTGCTTTGCAGTGTTTCAAAACCTCTTGGTTTCTTTTGACTAATGTTTCCATGAGGGAACATGAGTTCTTAATAGATTCCAGAGAGACCACAGTGTGATGTGTTACTGTGGCAAATCCCTTTCTTGATTACAGGTCAAATATTTTCACTTTTTAAAAAACTCTAGGGAGGGGGGGCTGGAGAGATGGCTCAGTGGTTAAGAGCATTGTCTGCTTTTCCAAAGGTCCTGAGTTCAATTCCCGGCAACCACATGGTGGCTCACAACCACCTGTAATGAGGTCTGGTGCCCTCTTCTGGCCTGCAGACATACACACAGACAGAATATTGTATACATAATAAATAAATACTTAAAAAAAAACTCTAGGGGGGATATTCTTGTAATTAAACATTGTAGCTCTTTGGTCTAAATTCCTAGGAATAGGAAAGGGCGAATGCTGAGGGAGGAGGAGCTGAAAGTTGAGATCCATCCTGTAGGGTCTTTGTAACCTGCTTGAAGTACCGGGTGTTGAGAGTGAGGGCGGAGATGCAGAGGGTAGTCCAGGTCTCAGCGGGATCCAGGTATGCAGTGCTTTCCTTCGTGAAAGGGAAAGCGAATTGACTGTCGATGTCAGACTGTGAGCCGTAAGGAGGGTGTCTTTGTGATTGACGGGGGTGGGGGGAGTGGGGGGGGACACGACACGGGGGACTTGAGTTCAGAATGTTGAAGAGGAATGTTTAGGAGAGAAATGTGGGGTAAAAGTTATTTACTTGAAGTTATTAGCATATAAATACTGTGTTGTAGAGTGATCCTAAAACTAATTAAGAAGAAAATATCATTGGACAGAACTCCAAGACCCAATAGCATCTAAAAATGGACAAAGAAGGTAATAATGGCAGGAAAATAAGAAGAGTAGAGCCAAAAGAAAGACTGTTTTGAAAAGGAAAAAGTGGTCAGAGTTTGCCAACTTGTCCTCCCAAAGGTTAATGCTGACTTAAGTTGCCATCAGCTGTGCCGAGAGCACAGCCCAGTATGCCCTTCTCTCCCCATGCAGCTCTTTTAACACAGGTGGCATTGCCGTAAGCTGCTTAGTCAATGGAATACTGAATAAAACATTTCAGTAAAATTTTTGTCTTTGATAATGGCAACAGTTTTTCAAAGTACCTTTTAATTCAAACTTAGTTCCAATTAAAGCTCTTTGCTGCACGGATATCTCATCACACAGCAACTTTGATCTGTTTTGTTTTTCTAGTTTTGTTCTTCTTAATTCTGAGACGACATTGCTTATTATGTTATTTGGTTAAGTCAGATGATTTTCCTTGTCTCTAAATGTGCTTGGGGGAGATGAGAAGCGTTTTCTGGGTGTGCTTGGACTCCTGGGTACAGGAGCAGGGGAAGCCAAGACTCCAGAGGATGTTCTGTAGACCTCTCCTTGACTTTGCCAGGTCGCAGGTGAGTTTTACCAGAGCACAGTGGAGTGAGTGGGGGGACTCCGATTCCCTCAGGTGCCCGGGGAAGCTGGGGGTGTGCACATGTGTTCTTTGGTAGCACTGGAAAGCCATCTGCACTCCTCTTTGGTCCTTGGAGGTCCTGACTCTCAGAACTTGCAGCTGATGCCAGACTCTTGCTTTTCGTTAAGATAAGAAAGAAAAGAAAGCCCAGGGAAAACAAGCAGTTTCCTTCCCCAGGTTTTGGGCGTGGGGAAAGAAAGTCCCATTCTGTAGAGCTTTGTGTAAGCCATGTAGAGCCCTGAGAGCCAGCTGATATGGGCGCAGCCAGGAAACGTTTTGAGAAGCTTGGATCCTGGAGCCCGCCGCCCATCCTCCTTTTCTTCCCTCTCCCTTTGTTACCCTGTTGTCTAGACATAAGCCAAACAGGGCCAGCCACCTGTTATCCTCTGTAAAGCTTTCCATATGACATAATTTTAGGGTTATAGAAAAGTTATAATATTGTGCATTTTCTATGTATCTTTTCCAGCTTCCTTTTATATCAAAGTGTTGCATAACCACAGTGTGTTTATCAAATGAAGACATTAGCATTGGTGCAGGATATTAATGGACCATGAGTTTTGTGTGGATTTTGTCAGTTGCCATTTCTGCTCCAGGATCCGCCCCAGAACTCTGTGCTCTATCATCTTTAACTTGTGGTTTTCACTCTTTTCCCGTAACAGGCTGAGGTTGTTGTCTTTGCATATTTGTACTATTTATAACAATATTCCAAATGTATCTTTTCAGAGATTTTATTTTTGTGACTGATGCATTTTAGACTGGACAGAAAGGAAGAATATTCGGAATATTGAACTGTGCACTACTGTCCTGTAGTAATAAGCTGTTTGAAAACAGACATTCAGCACATGCAGAATTGTGCAAAATGAAGACTCCAAAATGAAAAGTCTTGATTCCTTATTCTTGGCAGAATGGGCACCTGTGCCTTCCTATATAAGCTGCCTTTTTCCTTAATTTATAAATTAGAGGTGATGAGACTAAGGTGACGAATTCCTTCAGTGTCCTGAAGTGTTCTTGTCCTAGGATGCTTCATGCAGGGGAGGGAGGAGGAGGTAGTCCACTTATGCAGGGGTGGGGAAGGAGGGTAAGCCACCCTTGCAGGGAGGGGGTAGGGAGTAGTCCATTCATGCAAGGAGATGGGGAGGGTGGGCCACCCTGTCAGGGAGGGAGGAGGAGACAGTCTATCCATGCAGGGAGGGAGTAGGGGGTAATTCACTCATGCAGGGAGGGGGAGGGTAGCCCACTCATACAGGGAGGGGGGAGGGGATAGTCTACTCTTGCAGGGAGGGGGAAGGGAGTAGTCCACTCTTGCAGGGAGCGGGGAGGGAGGTAGTCTGGGGGTGGGGGTGGGTGGGTAGTCCATAGTCCATACATGCAGGAGATGTGCTTGTGTGCCTGTGCAGGAGATGTGCTTGTGTGCCTGTGCAGGAGATGTGCTTGTGTGCCTGTGCTGGGTCTCGAGCTCTGTTCCTTGTGCTGTTCTGGTTTCATTACCTTCTTATCAAGCAAATGGATCTTTGTTCTGAGGAAATGATTGTTCATTAGAAGAATAAATTCTTTTGGGTATAATGTTTTACTGATGTCAGGTATTTTATTGTTACATATTCAGTGTAGTGTTAGTTTCTCAGTGAGTCGCTTTTTGAATCTGAGAATATGATTTGTGCTGTAAGACTGTCATCGTGGGCAAGTATCTGAAACAGTCAGAGAACATTAAAAACAAACTGTTGAGCAAGCGCAGTTACCTTTTGCATGAGCCGTTTTCTCTTATTCATGCTCCAGCTATGCTGTGTTAGACGTCGTTTCCACAGGCACCTCTGAACCTGTGGCAGAAACAAAGAGAACTTGGCAGGTGATCAAAAGGATCCTAAAATTTGTTTTTCTTTTGCCATTTTGGTAACATGAAATGTTTTAAAAAGATAAAAAGTATAGCTAATCTAAAAAGATTATATTGTATTATCAAAAAGATATTTAAGTTTGTCTATTACTCCATTGGCAAAGCAATATTGAAGCATATATGTGATTGAAAAATAAGCTTAACTATTTTTCTACTGTCTTAAAGATTTTCAGATGAACAGGAAAGTTACAAGATGCTGTATGGTCATTTATGCCTCCATCTAGATTACATTTGTACTTTGAAAATCCTATTTACTTGGACTATACAGTCAGTTTGTACATATGGTGTCTCACACATATCTATGGGACTTGTTTGAGAGTTATGTACTGTGACCCCTGACCCTGGGCTTCATCTTCTTTTAATGATGATCACGGTAGTAATACTCATACCACACTGAAAGTAGCTGACAGTCATCTGCTAAGATGAACTGTCTAGTCCGTATCAGACTTCCCCAGTTATCTTTAAACAACCATTTCTAGACAGATTTCCCAACCCAGGATCCAGATATAGTTAACCATTCTTTCCCTTTCAGTTGACTTTTTAATGCTGGCTATTCTTGGTGCTGCATACCTTTATTTTTTTTTAATTTATTTTTCTTTTTTTGTTTTTTTTCATAACAAGGTTTCTCTGCCTAGCCCTGGCTTTCCTGGAACTCCCTCTGTAGACCAGGTTGGCCTTGAACTCAGATATCCACCTTCCTCTGCCTCCCAAGTAATGGGATTTAAGGCATGTGTTACCACCGCCCAGCAAAGATTTATGTATGTATTTTATGTATATGAATGCTCTACTTGCATGTATGCCTGCACACCAGAAGAGGGCATCTGATTCTATTATACATGGTTGTGAGCCACCATGTAGTTGCTGGGAATTGAACTCAGGACATCTGGAAGAGCAACCAGAGCTCTTAACCATTGAGCAATCTCTCCAACCCCTTTTTTCATTTTTTTTTTAAGATTTATTTTTATGTGTACTGAATGCTTTGCCTATACGTATGTATGTGTACCGCGTGCATGCCTGGTGCCCACAGGTGTCAGAGAAGTTATAAGGTTCCCTAGAACTGGAGCTATGAATGGTTGTAACTTTCATGGGTGCTGGGAATCGATCCGAGGCCTTCTGTAAGAGCATCAGTGCTCCTAACTGCCAAGCCATCTCTTTAGCCCACTTTCCCAGTTGACATTTTAAAAGTCAAGGCCAAATAAATTATTCTGTTTCACAGGTTTGCTTCATTGTGCCACTCCCCTTCCCTCAGTCTCTATTGCTCCTGCAAGCCTCAGCCATATTTTATTGTCCAAAGTTATTTTGCAGAATTCTCATTTATAACATAATTCTCATCCCTTTGTAGATTTCTCCTCCTTTGTCTTTGATTTGGTGATCTTTCTCTATTACTGTCAAATGTCACACTTTTTTTTGTGCATGTCACTATGCTTTGTCAGTGTCACTCAGATCTGTGTGTCTCCTTTGCTTTTCTTCCGTAGACACATCTAGGTAAAATTGCACAGCCCAACCCCTCTCTTTATTCCAGGCATTGACCTGTGGCCGTCAGCTAATTATACCTGCCTGTTTTCCTGGCGGTTTATTAGGGAGGAGAAGTAGAACTCCTCAGGTGATGTTTGGAACTCCACCCTTGGTTGCATCCCCTGCCCTCAGTTCCTGTGAGCCTCTTGGTTCTCTTTTCCAGGAGATAAAATCTGTACCACAGCACAGTTAGAGTGAGGTTAGCCCTGGGAGAAGGCAGACCACTCTTTGTTCTTTTTCCTTTTAAAGGGAATTATTCATTTGCCTTAGAAGAGTATTAGGGAACTTTGCTGTTGCTACGGTTGTTGTTTTGACTTTGTAGTTTATTATGATATTCTGCCTGAGGATTGCTGGCCTGAGGAGCAAGGCACAATCTTTTACACAACTATTCATACACAGAGCAGTCGTTACCTTTCTTTAAAATAAAGTAATGAAAATAATTTGTAACTAGGAATTAATTTGTCTGAGATTCTGTTTTGCTCCACTTCAATGCATCAGTATCTGGGGGACAATTCTGGGCATGTCTTTTGAAAAACTCCAAATCAAAACTCCCTAAGTACACCAGCAGTGAAAGCCTTTGTGTGATTGAGATCTGATGCAACTAGGCTTACCCTAGGAGGTCTTAGCCTGTTACTTGTGTGTGCTTCCTGCTTAGTTCTCCTTTAATTTAGCTCCTTTTCCAGCCCAGAGAAATAACTGAAGAGCTTTGATTCTTGCTATGGTATAAACTCTGTTACTCTGTGTGTGCATGTGACGGGCACATGTGGAAGTCAGCAGTCAGCTTTGTTGTGGAGTTGACTCTTTCCCTCCCTCTTCTCTCCCTCATTCCCACTCTCCTTTCCTTTCTGTTTGATGCAGAGTCTCACTGTGTAGTTCAGGCTGGTTTAGAACTCTCAGTTTTGCCTGCCTCTGTCTCCCAGTCCTTTTCTTCCATCTTTACTTGATTCTACAGATAATGTAGGTTGTCAGGCTTGGTGGCAAGCACCATTACCTGCTGAGCCATCTTATTAGTCCCAGTTTTCACTTCTTTGATTATCCTGTTTTCTTCCTAAAATTGCTTTACACAATAATATTAATTTTATGAATTAATACCATGTATTGATAACATTGGAAATGTGGACAGTTTTGTCCGGTCCCTTACTGCATGGAATTCTTGTATTTTAATGGAAATTTTAGTGTTTTTGTTTGAACATTAATTCTTTACCGTGTTAACAGAATCATTTATCAATTTTCCATTCACTTCTGCTCAGTCATCAGACTAATATTTACATCCGTATTCAGTCCACAAATGTTAGAGATGGCATCTAATTTTAAGCTCCTCTGCAGTTTCTAAACCATATGTGGTCAGAGATCTGTGTGTTGGTCTTCATTTTGTCACTATGGAGTGTTAACTTTATTAAAAGCATCAAATCTTCATTATGCTGTTGTGTACCCATACATCACCTCCTTTCAGGTTTTCTGATATAATCCCAGCCTAGTCTGTGAGTGGAGGAACTTCACTCATGTTTAGAAACGGAGATACAGACTGCTGGGAGTGAGGTCACTGGCACAGGATTTCAGACTGCCTCCGCCATTTATTTCCTTTCGACGTCAGGGCTCCCGTCACAGTCGCTCTCAGTCCTTCTGTCATATATAGTCATGCAGGGTGCTCCTTATAAATCTGCTTCTGAAAGCCGACCTGTGACTGATTTGTGATGCTCTAAATGCCCCTAGTTGTTTTCAGTGTATGTTCTGAATCTAGAACTCTCAGAGCTGTCATTTCCGTCACCATCTGTGTGTTCTTAATTCTGGCTTTGCTTCTTGACTAGCATATTATATGGATATTGTGGAAGTCCATTTGTAGAATGCACTGCTCTCCTGGGATTTAGTTATGGCCTCATATACTTACAGTGAGATCGTTTGTCTCACTGATCATTTGGGGTGGGGGTTAGCCTTGTTCTGTGACACTTGGTAAATGGAGCTATTACACTTTAATGTCCTTTCAGTTACTGGTCTAATGTAGGGTTCTTCCCCTGCTGTGTTTAAACTAGTTACGACCGCCTTGCCCCCACTGCTGCCATTATGCCATTGTGCCTGCTGCTTCATCCTACTGTGGAGATGCATGTGCAGTCTGTGTGCATCCTGTTCATTGCAGTTTGTTATGAACAAGCTCAGAATTGGCAGTCCTTACACCTAGCTGCATGTTTAAAGGATAGGGGCTTTGGGGGGAAAATTTAACATGATTTTGTCTTGGGCAGTGTCATGGGCTTCTGCTGGATACAGGCTGAGGATAGCGTTCAACATCCCATGCTACCCAGGACAGCACCCCACACCAGAGGTTGTTTGAACTAAAGTGTCCGTAGTGCTAGACCTGAGAAGCCATCCCAGAGCATGCATTCTCAGAGACAGCCATCAAGAGAACAAACATTAGTTCTTGAGTGTATGTGACATAGACCTTGTTTTTTAAAATATAAAGTACAGAGAGGTATATACCCAGTATATACAGATATGAA
Source organism: Ondatra zibethicus (assembly GCA_004026605.1). Classification (NCBI taxonomy): domain Eukaryota; kingdom Metazoa; phylum Chordata; class Mammalia; order Rodentia; family Cricetidae; genus Ondatra; species Ondatra zibethicus. The sequence continues at coordinate 115,027 of PVIU01000291.1, read as the reverse complement.
GCATATCTGTGGTATTAAAATTTCAAGGGGCCAACTGATTGGCAGAAGAAAATATCTAAAAGTTTTTTTTTAGGAGGGCTTTACTAGGAGGAAAGTGAGTTGAGAAACCTTGCCTTGGTCTAGACCATCTAGTTGATGATTAAAAAACTCAGACCATGGTAGGTCAGTGAGATGGCTGGGTGGATAAGACACTGGCTGCCAAGCCCAGTAACCTCTGCTTGATTCCTGGGCCCATGAGGTGGAGCAAGAGAACTGACTCACAAGTTGTCCTGTAGCTTCCATGTGAGCAGTGTAAGTAAATAAATATAATTAAAAAAGCAAAACGTCTCAGATTTTAGGGACAAACATGATATAATCCTGTTTCTATCTTTTTACTAGCTATGGGCAGATGATTTTATAGCCTGAGTTTGCTATGTGTAAAATTGAATATAATAACAGTACTTTCTTCAAAGGATTAGCGTGAGATAAGGAACCAGATTAGTCGTTCTGAGGGCTTCCCGGGAGAACAGTTCGTATTTATTACTGTATAAGTATCCCTTAGAAAAGTGCTTGAGACTAATGTGTGCCCAGGGTTAACTGGTGAGCCAATCAGTGGGTAAAGCTGTAATGCACTGGGCATGTCCAAAGGGCTCTAATGGAAATTCCAGTGGTGGGGGAATTACATTTTAAGAGAAAGTACTAAAACTGGGCCATGCTTTGTACCCTCCAGGGGGGGCAGATAATTCACTTTAAATGATACATTACATTACCCAGTTTTAGTACTTTCTCTTAAAAAGTAGACCTGGATTATGGGGTAACCACTCTGTTGCAGACAGAGTGAGTGAGTTTAGGGCAGCTGTGCTCTAGAGATGTGTGGGTTATGGTCAGAGTCTTAGGCGTGCTATGTATTTCTCATTTATGAATCTTTCTGGTTTTTATTTTATATTAGGACTTTGGCTTACAGTCCACTTCACTGAATTTTAATGAAACGAATGTAGTCAAATGACTTGATACTCTCTCATCTTTATGTATTAAGATTTTAAATTTTTTCTGTTTGACAGAGTTTTGATATTTTGATGTGACTATAAAAATTTGTCATAATTTGAAGCCCTAAGTTGAGCTATTATGTGTGACATTTTCCTGATTGCATAGTGTACTATCTATAAGAACAGTTACACTTCTATGTGAAAGCAGGGTCTCATTGTATTATGTGCATAAGGTAATTCTGTCAAACACAAATGGCGTTTTTTAAAGGTATAGTAACTAAAGAACCTACCTGCCATTCTATAGCACTGATGTTATGTTGACAGAGCATTAATGAATGTTTAATTTCCCTTACTCTGAATATATCAACAAAAGGTGTAGGTGTTGAAGTTAGACTTTATGAGATAGCTCCTGGTCCCTTTATTTGCATATGGAAATTCAGCCATGATTTACCCATGATTTACTTAGACTGAGTAGATTGCTGTGGAAGTGATGGCTGTGCCATAATGTCTTCACGGATTTATCAGAGGAGATAGTAATCAAGAGAATTCTTAGTGTAGAGCATCCCACACTCCTTCCAGAGTGGTTGGGCTTACTTGGAAAACCACATATAAATCAAACAGTATGGAGATCTCACAAGTTACTTTTCACATAATAATTCTCTCAGACCTGAGTTGGGGATTGTGGTTGAGTTTAGTCTCTAAATGATATCCTCTTGTAGGGCGCTGCCTGCTCTACGGTGCGGTTTGCAAGGAGATTGAAACACACACACACACACACACACTCACACACACACAGAGAGAGAGAGAGAGAGAGAAAGAGAGAGAGAGAGACAGAGAGAGAGAGAGAGAGAGAGAGAGAGAGAGAGTGAGAGTGCAAGCACACAGACTCAGGTCATCCTTGAAACAAGAACGCCAAGAATGTCCCCTTGAATCAAGAATGCCAACTTTATTGTGTTCCAGGGCAGCTTATATAGGGTCTCCTCGACTAATGGCCACACCCTAACTCTCAGCTGCAAGCCCACCAGAAACCACTCCCCTGTTTCCTGCTCAGAGCAGCTGCAAACACAGGAAAACAAGTTGTTTACAGGAAATTCAGGGTCTGGGGGTCCACAGTCCCCAACGTCCTCTGAATGATGTAAAGGATGTGTGTTTTGCAGATTCTCTTGGATGAATGAATATTTTTACTTCTATGGTTTTATTTGCTCAAACAGTTGTAATTCCCAGATGTCTCTGTTACTTGTAGTTACACTTAGGTTTGCTAAGGCTTTGTGGCTGTCACATCAGAAAGCATTTCAGTACAGAGGATGGAGTAGTTTTGGGAAGGTCCATTGATTCCGTTACCAAGTTTAGGCTGCTGGGCATGTTGCATTTACGGGCTTTTTGGTTATAGTTAGTCTTGAAAAATTCCATGGTGTGCTATCTTTGACAAATGCTTTTAGATAGGAATTGTTTGTGGAGACCCTTTGGAATTATTGAAAGTTGTTTATTCCCCTCCCTTTTTTTTTTTTTTTTTTTGAAACAGGGTTTCTCTGTAGCTTTTGGAGCCTGTCCTGGAACTAGCTATTGTAGACCAGGCTGGCCTCGAACTCACAGAGATCCGCCTGCCTCTGCCTCCCGAGTGCTGAGATTAAAGGCGTGCACCACCACCGCCTGGCTCCCCTTTGTTCTCTGTAATAATTTAAAGATGGTTTTGGAAATGGGAGAAGCTGTGCTGTGAAAAAACGTCCCACTCTCTGCCCTGCAGTTTGCTCTTGTTTTGCAGAATTTCCCTTCTCATCCATATGAGCTAGTTGTCTCTTGGTAGTCTAATGGAATTGGTTCCAGGGCCTTCCCATGCCAAACCCCAAAATGCACAGTTCCCTATGTGAAGCAACTGTATGCTTTAAGTCTGCATTACATGCAGCACCCAATACAGCATAAGCGCTGTGTCAATAGTTGGTAGGTTGTATTGTTTATAGTTATAGGGCTGGCGAGAAGAAGCTTGTTCATGTTCAGGGCAACTAGAACTTTTTTCTTAGGTTATTTTATTCTAAGTGTATGAGTGTTTTGCTTGCCTGTATGTATGTGCACCCTGTGAGTGTCTGGTGTCCACAGAGATCAGAAGAGGGTAGCAGATTCCCTAAAACTGGGCTTATGGATGATTGTGAGCCACCCTGTGGGTTCTGGAACCGAACCTGGCTCCTTATCAAGAGCAGTGAGTACTCTTAACAGCCAGCCCACCTCTCTAGTTCTGGAATTTTTACCCATGAATATCTTTATTTTGCTGTTGGTTGAATCCACAGATGTAGAATTCATGGGTGTGGAGAAATGTTCTTCTGCAAGGAAAGCAACCCCATTGTTGGTTTATTATAGGTAGATAGATGGTCTTGCATATTTGCCACATGCCCACTTAACGTTTGCTCTACCATTTTCCTTTGTGTGTTGGCAACATGACTTGACTTTTGAAAGGCTTAAATATCACCACACCTTTAATCCCAGTACTCGGGAGGCAGAGGCTGGCAGATCTCTTGAGTACAAGACCAGCCTGGTCTACAAAGTGAATTCCAGGACAGCCAGGGCTGCACAAAGAGAAAACAAACAAACAAAATGCTTAAACATCTTTACATAGGTTACACTGTTACTGGTATTACAACTTACAATGTGTAAATATTGAATACCATTACAACCCATTGTTGAAGATAGGAGTATGTATGGAATGTGTGGAAATATGTATGGAAAAGAAGCAAATTAGCAGAAAAATCCTTGATGAAATATAAATGAATTTTCATATAAATAGAATTCCTAATAATGGTGTCATATTGTATGCACTCAGCATTGTAACTCAAAAATTATGAATCCTGGAGCAGTTGATCGGTAAGTTCATGCAGGTAATGGGGAACAGCATCTAAGATCTACCCAGTGCTGTGGTAAAGACTGAGGTGAATGAACTGAGCAATATTGTTTAAAGAACCAAAAGGAAAAATATGTCTAAACGTAGTTTATATAGCAATTAAATGTGAAGACCTTGTTCACCAAAGTTTATAAACCCATATTCCCTCAAAGCTCCTTTGGGAACTTTTGTTTTAAGAAGTATAGGAACATTCCTATAAAGCATGTAAGATTATTTTGGTCCACCAGTATATGACTTTGAGTGTGTTTCCCAGACTTTTCATCCCATATATTTCATGTCTGTGCCTTCTCTCTGCTTCAGGCTGCCCCTCTCTGATCCTGGTATGTGATGGACTTTTCCAGAGCGATAGAGTACCTGTTGGTGATTTACAGAATGTGCTGCATTAGTTTAGTCCCTTGGATGGCCATACATTTTGACTGTTGTTTCCTTAAGAAATGCATTCACCTGCAGCTAAAAATATATTTTATGGAGTGGCGTAAGTATGGGGTGCAACTATAAGATAGTAGCTAGTACTCTTAATAATTCTATTTGTATTATACAAAAATCAGAATTGAAACTACTTGTGAATTTGTTGGCTTTAGGGAAAATATATTCTGACTTTGTTACAATTTCCTAGTCAGGCCTTTGGAATTAACCTGACCTATTGTGTGGATGGACTTACAGAATATTTTCCCTTACGGAAAAGTATGCTTGAACCTCAACACTGGGCCAGTGTTACTCCTTTTCTGTGTAGCATCATCTTTGGAAGAAAACATCTAACTACAGTGCTTCACCTCAACCCCCAAAGAGAGCTCGGCAAGAGGGCCGGATCCCCAGAGTCATACGGCTCTCAGGGTCTTTTCTCAGTCCTTTGGGGGCAGCATGTATGTGACAATTGGAAGGCTTATTGAAAACATTCATCTTTCTAAGTCCCCTCTCATCATGATGAGCAGGTGTTTTGTAAGTTTGCAGGCACTATTTGATTACTGAGCTCTCTTTCTTTTCCCCCTGACATTCCCTTAACCACTAACTGGAGGTGGTCTAGCTATAAAATGCAGTTCCACACATTGCGGGCTTCTTGTTTGTGTCTGCCTTTCTTGTGAATAAACCAAAAGTGATCTTTGCATATAGTAGGTGTAGTATACCCAACCCCCCCACCCCCCATAGCTCCAGGTGCACAGGAGGTAGAGCACACTGTCCTGGAGCACAGGGCTAAGTGTCTACTTAGGTGTGTACTTAACACAGAACGGTCATTCTTTTCCCAGTTAGTCACTTGTACCTGGTGGAAATAGCCATAGATCTGACTGAAATTCTGACGTACCTAAAGGACACTGCTCTCATGCCATTAGGACTTCCTGACGGTGCTGTTACTTGGGATGTGTGTGCTAGGCAAACCTGACCAGTGCACTGCATTCCCAGTTCTCTTTTGACTTTGAGAAAAGGTTGATTGAGCTGGCCATGACCATGGCTGTAGTCTAGGCAGCCCTTGTGATCCTCCTGCTTCAAGCCTCTTCACTAGCTAGCGTTTATAGGCCAGGCTTGGCAAATATTTAACTTTTATTTCCCTTTCTACAGGAGATTGGCAGAACAGACAGAACTTTAAAGTCAAGAAAAAAAATGAGTTTTTCTTTTTAGATATTTCAGTGATATTGTGAGTCTTTGGACTTAAAGAAATAGTCTGGGTTAAGCTTGTATTTTGAGTTTGGAAGGAAAGCTATTCATCTCTTTCTTTTTTCTTTTTTTTTTTTTTGGTTTTTTGAGACAGGGTTTCTCTGTAACTTTGGAGCCTGTCCTGGAACTCGCTCTGTAGACCAGGCTGGCCTCAAACTCACAGAGATCCGCCTGCCTCTGCCTCCCGAGTGCTGGGATTAAAGGTGTGCACCACCACCGCCGGCTTCATCTCTTCTTTCTTACAGCAGATGCTACATTATAATGCATCACTTCTTATAATATGATGCATCTCTTCTTTCTTATAGCAGACACTACGTTATAATGCAGCATAGGACAGTAAAGTGCAGACTCAAGGGCACGCCAGTTGCATTTATCAATTTGCAAGTTTAGCTAAACAGTTCAAGAAAACATCTAATTTAAGGGAATGTAGAAATATGAACTTTGGAATATTTATTTTGAAAGGCTGACATAAATGTTTTTTATTTTTTAACTTTATAAATCTCTTATACCTTATTTTTTAGAGAGCTAAGACTTGGTCTTCGTGTTTTTATCTATTTTTATGTTTTCTTTTATTGTATTGTCCCTAGCCCTTGGCTAGTGTCTGTTTAAAAATGGTTAAGTCGTGACATAGGGCTTTCAGGCCTTAGTGACACTGTGAAGCTTAAGGTATACTTAAGAATACCAAGGCAGTGTTTTCTAGCATGTGTTGATAAATTTTTCCAATGAAGGGGAAGACACCAAAACCGAGACATGTCCATGATTACAGCTTCTTGTAGGTATGCTGTGTGCTTCTGTCAGAAAAAAAAACAAAAAACATTTTAGAATTATCCTGAGAAAATTGCTTAAAATCCTCCACTCAGAGAATAACTAAGGTAAGCTCTTTAGAACTGTGTTGTTACCTGATAGTGTCACGGTGCCTTGACTGCAGGGCCTTGCATGCATCATGGGAGAGCAGTACCTGACTACTGCCTTGCTTTGCAGTTGGATGAGGCTGGTGTTATGGTAGTTCTGGGTTTTTGCTTGGCAGATGAGGGATACGAGGGAGAAGTGCTGGCAGCTTTGCTTCAGGTCTCGATTAGTGAGAAAAGAAAATAAACCAGGCTACCTGGGGTTCACCATGTTTGTGTAGTTCAGGTTGGCTTTGAACTCTTGGCGGTTGGTCTTCCTGCTTCAGCCTCCCAGATGCCACCATGCCTGGTTAGTTTTTAACCTTATTTCATGGTTGAAAAGAATCAGAAGTGCTTTTTGTGACATGAAGCTTATATAAAATTCAAATTTCGTTGGCCTTAGAGCTTCATGATAATCATTACACTGATTTGCGCATATCTGCCTGTGGGCATTGTTGTTTTCTCTCAGCACAGTGGGGACTAGAGCAGGTCATCTGCACACTGGGAGTTACTTGTTGCTGTTATGCATACATAACATTTGCTGATGAGCTCAAAGTCACAGCCAGATAGGAGGAATAAGTGGGGATCCGTAGAGGAATGAGCCTCTTGTGTTCCGAGGCTGCCCGTGGTTAACTGTATTGTACATGTTATGGAAATTAGCTGAAGGGGAGGATGTTGAAAGCTTTCATTACAAAGAAGTGATAAGTGTTTGAGATGGTGAATAGCCGTTTCTTGAGCCAATCAGTAAATAGCATGTAGATGATCTGAACATTACACTGTGACCCACAAAGACAGACAGACATTACTTGTCAGTTAGATGTTTTAAAATGCTTTAAAAATGTTTTTGTAAAGAGTGCTTTACTCCCGACTCTAGAGCCAAATTGTTAATGTCCCTGTCTGGGACCAAGTAGCTGACTTCCATGTATCTCCGTTTTTCTGTTTGTAAAATAGGAGACCAGTAGAGCCAACCTCATGAAGTGAGGCCAAGTTAAAATGACTTGCTCCTACATAAAGCACTTAGAAATGCATAAAAAAAAGAGAAAGAAAAAGAAAAGAAAAAAGAAGTGCACATCACACGTAACAGTTCAGACCTAAGTTATCACTCCAGCATAATTGCCATAGAGGTGTTGGAGTCACTTCAGTGGGTGGAGTGTGCCTGAAGAGCCCTGAGGAGGCACCCCTGCCACAATGTAAGACAAGACAGGGACAGTCTTGAATCCAAAACAAAGCATGGGCAGTAAGCGTGCCAAGGGAGGTGGCTGTCATCCAAGCTGATTGTTGCCATGCAGAGTGCTGGTTTGACGGAGGATCACTCGCTTGATATTTGGAAATGGAGTGCAAGAGGTTGTCTCATGACTACTAATTCTGTCTACTCTTGAGCGCTTCTGTGATCCCAGTGGCTTCTTCAAGAGTCCTGTCAAAATATCTGAAAGTGTGCATAGCTTCAGCTTCTGGATGAAGTCTCATAGTGGCTTATGTTAAAAATAAGCTTCTAGAGTCAAGGAGAACTGAACTGGGTTGGGGGGTGCCTCTGTCTCACTGCTTGGTCCGAGGCATTTCTTTTCTCCTTTCCTCACTGGAGAGAAGACACAACAAAATAGTCCTCTGTCTGCTTCCCCTCCCCCTGTCTGTCAGACTCTTTCTTTCTGGTGTCTGTATGTGTGAAGGCCAGAGGTTGATGTCACGTGCCTTCCTCAATGCCTCTCCACCTTAAACACCCAGGCAGTGACTCTCACTTGGACCCAGAGCCTTCCTCCCCACCCCTTCCTTTTCTAAATTGTAAAATGGACCATACTTCTTTATGTGCAGTACAATTTAGTACATGAAGAAAAATACTCTATCATACTAATGATCAATATCCTCTGGTTTCCACTTGGTGAGCCATTGAAGTCTTGGCAAATCATTTATCTATTAAAACAAATCAATAAAAAAATACCTCTACAGGAATCAGACTAACAGTTATCTCTCTACACAGTGAGTTTTCCTTTTCAGTAATCAAATCGGCATCTGTTGATGATGGAATGAGATGCAGGCCCAACGATGATGCTCATTTATAAGAAGACAAGTTTTCTCTCGAGTAGGAAATTAACTTTGCATGGCACAGACCTGATAGAACTCGAAAATACCCCAGAGGTCACATTCTTTTCTGTACAACTTCGCCTCACAACTGAATGAACATGGTCCCTCAGGCTTAGAGCCTGAGGAGATACAGGGTGCTCCTCCCCCTGAAGGGTCCTTTTCTGAAGCCACTCACCTTTGGCTTCATAATGGTGTTTTGGTGGTGGGTGGCAGACTCTTGTTTGTGATTGTCACAGTTCCAAAAGTCTTGGCTGAACCCAAGTGCAACATCATATCTAAAAAGATGTTCTCAGGGTCCAGAGGCAGAATTCTGTACTTTGTATGTGGTACCCATTGGCTCTTCTGGGAGACACATCGTATCTAAAAGATGTTCTCGGGGTATGAAGGTCTGTACTTTGTACATAGTACCCATTGGCTCTTGTGGGAGACACAACTTCCTTCCTCCTGTCATAGCAACCAAACGGTTATTACTGTAGGAATTCTTAAAGTATATTATTGTATGATGGATGCATTGTGTTCCACTCATCTCCATCCATAGGCCTAGGGAAGTCACACTATGTGCTAGACCACTTGATTAGTCTCTTCTTCTGTGACTACCAGAAAACCAGTGTGGGTGAAAATTCATAGAACTTGCAGTGGCTTCGTTTGTGTCCTTTCTGGATCAGGATGATGGAAGTATAGTTAAATTGGCAGAGATGGAATATCACCCTTGACTTAAATCACCCCCTCCCTGGTCCTCTAGATGGATGTCAGGGAAGTGAGAAGCCAGATTGACCCTGGTAGGCCTTCTGGGTTTGGGGCACTTTGGAGAGAGTTGTGAAGGACAGCAGTCGGTCCTCCAGGTAAAGGTCTTGCCAAGCTCCATCATGATTTGTTCTCCAGCCTGCCTTTTTTTTTTCATGAAGTAATTTCATTCTAGCCAGAAAAGCTCCTGGAGTGCAAGTGTTAACGCTACTGATGTCCAGGAAACGGGCTGCCTGGGCTTGCAGGGGCTCCTGAGGTGCTGCCTGGATGACCCTGGGTGGGTAGGTGGGAGGATGGCAGTGGACTGCCTCAGTGAGACTCAGGCCCCTCCACCCTGTGCCTGAATAGTCTTCAGGCTCTTGTAACAGCTAAGTTTTAGAGATTTTTATCTCCTTCCACCCATTCCCCCACCTCCACCCAACATTTTAAAAAAAAGGAATAAAAAAGTACCATTTTGTTTCTTTTTATCTTCTAAAAGAATTCTGAACCATCTTTTGAGTGAATAGTGCCATAGTTTGACTTCAGTTTCAGTTCTGTATGTCAACGACTGTCTGAAAATGATAGCTGGGGAAACTGCAGAAATCACTTTGCCTCTCAGATGAAGCACTCTTGTGCGTAGGTGCCTGTTTGCCTGGGAAGGGCACCATCATTTTAAATGCACCCTCACTGTATACTCTATTCACCAGTTAGTCCTATGTTTGTCTTGGTTTTAGCTCCACTGTGGCAAGAAAGCCACACTGTGTTCAGTCACCTTCTGTTTTACCTAATGGGCCTGCCCTGTCTAGTTTTATGTCACCTTAACGCTGCTAGAGTCATCTGAGGAAGGAACCTCAATTGAGAAAATGCTGCCATAGGCTCCAGCTGTAAGGCATTTTCTTAGTGATTGAAGGGGCAGGGTCCAGCCCATTGTGAGTGGTGCCATCCTTGGGCTGGTGGCCCTGGGTTCTATAAGAAAGCAGGCTGAGCAAGCCAGTAAGCATCAGCTTCTGCCTCCGGGATCCTCTCCTGTTTGAGTTCCTGTCCTGACTTCTTTAGTGATGAACAGCTGAATAAACCCTTTCCTCCCCAAGTTTCTTTGATCATGGTGTTTCTTGACAGCAGTAGAAACCCTGACTGAGGGCCCAAAGCTCCAGGGTAATGGCAGTGGTGACTCAGATACACTGAAGGGATGGTGTAACATACTTCCTCAGCGTGAAAAGCTCAAGTTCTTGAAATGCACACGCTGAGGTTGAGTCAACAGATGACCGTTAATCTCCTACTGTGCCTAATTTATTAATGAAACCTCATGGATGTGTAGGGAAACACATATGAACACACGTGCATAGGGTTTGGGTTTGGTGCTGTCTACATAGACATTCACTGGGGGCCTTGGGATGTGTCTCCTCCATGGCAAAGGAGAGATGGCATTCACTGATATCCAATATTGCACAGCGCATTTCCAGAATTTCCCCAACTCCAAAATCAAAGCTATGTGTATTAAATAACACCCTTTCCTCTACCACTTCCTGCCAGCCTTGGATAACTACTAGTCTGCTTCTTGTTTTGTGGGTTTGGTATGTGTATGTGAATTCATCAGAAATACTGTCTTTTTTTTTTTTAAATGAACTTTGGTATTTTGCCTGCATGTGCGTCTGTTTGAGGGTGCTGGATCCCCTGGAACTGGAGTTGTAGATAGTTGTGAGCTGCTTGTGGGTGCTTGGAATTGAACCTGGAAAAGCAGCCAGTGCTCTTAACTGCTAAACCATCTCTCCAGCCCCCTGAAAGAAATACTGTCATTTTGATACTATCTTATTTCACCTAGTAGAATGTCCTCAAGACTTCTGAGTGTTGTGGTGTATGACAGGATTTCTTTGCTTTTTGCTGCAGAGTACCCTGTGTGACTATGCAAGTTATTGTTCATCCACCAATAGACATTTGGGTTGTTTGTGCCTAGCTATCAATAATGCTGTAAGTACACATGTGTGAAAAAGCTCTTTGAGATCCTCTTTGAGTTCTTTTGAATGTGTAAGCAGGAGTAGGATTGTTAGATGATATGTAGTTCCCTTTTTAACCTCTCAGAAACCACTCATCATTTTGTGTAGGCATGCGTGTGCATGATGCTTGTGTGTGGGTGCCTGTGTGGGAGTTAGGACAGTGTTGTGGAGTTGGTTCCTTCTTTCATGGGTTCTGGAGATTGAACTCAAGTCACTAGGCTTGCGTGGCAAGCACCTTTACCTGTTGAGCCATCTTGTCCCATTTGTAACTCTTGAGAAATTGTTACATCATTTTCAGAGGCTGAACTGTTTGTTCTTCCCATCAGTAGTGTACAGGGAAAGGTTCTACCACTTTGTCCACTATCTGTACCATGTAGTCCTCCTTGCCCTCTTTGGGTCAGATGGCTTTGAGTTATGGTTTTAATGCATATTTCTGTCCCTCAAAAAAATTTTTTTCAAGACAGGGTTTCTCTGTGTAACAACCCTGGCTGTCCTGGAACACACTCTGTAGACCAGGCTGGTCTTGAACTCACAGAGATCTGCCTGCTTCTGCCTCCTTAGTGCTGGAATCAAAGGCATGCATCACCACACCAGGCCTGCCCCTCCAATTTATTTTATTTGGGGGGGGGCTGTGGTGCCTGTCCTGGAGAGAATAAAGAATTTTTTTTAAATGTGTCATAGATATGAAGGAAAGTCAGAGACTGCCAGGTATGTAGCTTGATTTGTTGTTAATCAGCCATCATTGAAATAGATGTAGATGCTTGTGTTAAAGGTCAAAGCTAATATACTCTTCTAGGAAAACCTTTTTATTACTATTTACACCTTAGGTTTGGGGAGGGGGTGTTAGAGAGATAGCTCTTGCTGAAGACCTGTGTTTGGTTCTGAGCACCCACTTGGTACTGCACAGCCATCTGTACCAGATCCACGGCATCTGACACCTTCTTTTGATCTCTGTGGGCACCAGACACAAGTGGTGCACCGTTGTGGAATATTATTTTAAGATGTGTTACATTTGTTTATGCTGTGGACCATTTGTTTAATGATGCAAAGAAATGTGGTGCAATTTTTTTCTGTTGCATTTGTTTAACTCTGTAAAGCTGTGTTACTTTGTCTAAAATACCTGATTGGTCTAATAAAGAGCTGAATGGCCAATTAGCAAGGCAGGGGAAGGATAGGCAGGGCTGGCCGGCAGCGAGAATAAATAGGAGAAAAAGAAGGATCGAGGAACAAGAGAACAAAGAGAGGAGGCCACTGGGGCCAGCCACCAGCCAGCCATGGACTAAGAGTGAAAGTAAGACTACAGAATTAAGAAAAGGAAAAAGCCCAGAGGCAGAGGGTAGATGGGATAATTTAAGTGAAGAAAAGCTGGCTAGAAACAAACCAAGCTAAGTCTGGGCATTTATAAGTAAGATTAAATCTCTATGTGTATTTATTGGAGCTGGGTGGTGGCCCACCCAAAAGAGCCAAAGAGCAAAGAGTAAAATCAACAATAGTACACATACATACATATAAAATAAATCAGAATAAAATTTTCTTTTTTTCCCAATTATACAAGAAATATACACTCTTTGAGAGTATTCACCTGGCACTTCATGTTATATTTGTGTGTGTTGCAGGTCTTATTTTTCACTTCCATAGATTACATTCATAAGTAGCCTACAGTTTTCATGCGGCAAGATTGCTCAGTGGGTAAAGGCACTTGCTGCTAATTCTGGCTACCTGAGTTCAGTCTTCAAGTTGTCCTCTGACCTCTGCGTGTACACTGTGGCACACAAGCCCACGGATACACGTGCCTGTGCACACATACAAATAAATAAATGTAATAAAAGTCTCCAGTTCTCCAATTTTGGGGGTTGATTTTCAGTTGAGATTTCTTCTTATTTGTTATAAAAGTCATCCAGTACTGTCTGTATTAGAATTTCAGTTTTATGATTTTAAGAGGAGTTGTTGGCTCTAGGTTAAAACTGACAATTTATATTTTCATTTTTTTTAGCAAGCTACAGAGTTTCGGTGCCGGGAATCAAACCGGGTTCCCTGGAAGAGCAGCTGGAATTCTTTTTTCTTAAGAGTGGAAAAGGGATTGGACAGTGTATGGAATTTAGTAGTTTTAGTCTCACCAATTTATGTTGACAATACATCACTAGTGCACACAGTGTGATCAATTTATGCTGACTGTACATCACTAGTGCACACAGTGTGATCAATTTATGCTGACCGTATATCACTAGTGCATGCACACAGTGTGATCAATTTATGCTGACCGTACATCACTAGTGCACACAGTTTGATCAATTTATGCTGACCGTACATCACTAGTGCACACAGTGTGATCAATTTATGTTGGCAGCACATCACTAGTGCACATAGTTTGATCAGTTTACACTTAACATTTTAAATGTCTGGTACCAGGGTGTCTACTGAGCCATCTCTCTCCAACCTCTCGTGCAGTTTTTATTGGTTGGCTGTAGTACCTTTGAAAGGCCTCCTCCTCCTTATCCTCTTGCCTTTATTATTTTCTCCTATTTATCACTGCTCTGAAGGAGGTCCTCATATGTCTTGTTTCTACTTGCTATTGTACACACAGACAGACCTTTCCTAATATATGTCTTGTCTCTCCTCTGTATGTGTACACACAGATCTTTATTTCTCAGGTTTTCTAAATGCCTCATTAGTCTGTGATACCTAAATTTAGTAAACAACACCTTAAATAATGAGGAAGTTATGATTATAGAAGCCCCAAAGCAAGCATAAAAGATGTCTTATGTTAAAGATGGATAGTTAAAAAAGAAAGTTTTCTTAAAAATTCTCTTGAAGTCTTGATGTCAGTTGTAAGCAATGTGCCTGTCATTCTGTTAGCCTTAGCCTCACACTACTGGATTGTGCCTGAACTGCCTGGAATACCTGGGTATCATTGCACACTAGACAAATCTGAGGGATCACAAAACCACCTGATTATCATACTGGAGAAGTAGTCCCTTGCAGGTTCATACCATCTGAAACAGTGCTCTTAAGAGCCACTGTCTGAGGTGTGTGAGGAGCTGCTTGGAACCTCATGGTGCCGCAGGTCTTTATCTGTGTGTTGAGAACTGTGACCTTTATGGTTATTTAATGAGGGCCTTGTTTGTTCACCAGTAGATGCCAGCTGCTCTGCTGCTTTTTCATCTTTGCTGTCCACTGCTTGTGGTTTGTCTTTGGCCTTAACTTAAGGTAACACTCATAATAAAATTATATAACTTGAAGATAAAAAGTGTCTTTTTGGGAAAACTGGAACTTTGTGAAGTATTATTTGTAGAACAGAACTATTATGAAGTCAATAGTTACTTTCCAGAAAGATTAACAATAGATTTTAATGTAGAACTTGCTATGTCAAACAATGCATTCACATTATACTTTATATATATATAATATATATATTATATAATGGTTATACTTTAACCATTTAAGCAATTATCTTGCACATTACTTTCTCTTCCAAAGTGCCTAGTTTCCTTGGACTTTATACTTGTTGCTAATTAGGATTCTGAGTGTTTCTGAACACGCTTTCCTTGAAAACATAGTATGTATATTCTAATATAATATAGCAGTCAAGCAGGGAGCTGTGGGGATAGCTCAGTCCATAGAGTGCTTGCTCTGCATGCTTGAGGACTTGTATTTGGAGCCCCAGTGTTCAAGCTGGGAGTGTAACTCCACCAGTGGAGGACCACCACAGAGAAATGAACCCCTGGAGCCCTTTGGCCAGCCCATCTATCAGTGAATTCCAGGTTCAGTGAGAGATCCTGTCTTGAAAAATAAAGTGGAATGTGACTAAGAAAGATCCCTTTGGCACCCCCCCCCCCAAATACGATATCTTTTGCCCTTCTAGTCTGTAATCCATAAAGTAGAAAAAGTTTCAGCTAACTACTTTGCAGTGATTTTGTGTATGTTTGGTTTAGGTGTTTGCCCTAGAAAACAGTATAGTGAATCACACTTGTAGGCAAGGTTGATGAGCCCTAAGACCGTATGCTAGTGTGGCCAGCTGTCCAGGAGTGAGCCGGGTTTCCCAGGCTGTGCAGCAGGTTGACTGCAGTGCTCAGCAGCACACTGTTTGCACTTTGACCCACTTCAGGAGAAGTGCAGCTTACATGGTGTCTGCTTCTGTCCCTGGAAGGTTTGGACTGACTGTGGGTGGGACTCAGGCACCTGAACCGCAGAATGGAAGGATAGATGAGTACTTTTGTAATCTGAGTGTTTCTGACATGCCACTGTTGCCAGTATGTAAGGTTCTCCTTAAATTTCTTAAGGCAAAATTCATTTTCAGTCTTTCTGTGATTAATATCTTTCTAAAAAGTGATTTTCTGGTTGTCTTTAAACCCTCACATTTCACTGGGATTGTTTAAAGAACATTTACACTGTTCTTAGTAGTATTTGAGGTATGAGGACTGACATTTATTTAGATGAGCTTTGAACTTTGACAATTCAAAATTAAGTACTCTTTCATTTGTTTGTTAACATTTCCATTGAATTTGTTTGACAAAGATGTTGGTTATTTCCCTTCTGTCCAGTTAATACAGTCAGCCATTTTATCCTTAATGTAGACTGCAGTGGGTTAGGATGGAACTGACCTATTTTATTGACTATGAAGATGTGATCTATGACATTGAAATGGGCATATGACTTCCCTTAATGTTAAGATAGGTAATCTTGGCTCAATCTTTTATATTTAGCATACCTCAATATCCTATCAGGAAATGGAGACGTTGAATAGGCCTTCAGGGATTCTATTTCTGTGCGGAAATTTCAGAAGTAAACAAGCACCACCCAGAACTTTGCAAATTCTCCAGATGGGTGACTGGTTTCTGTGTCTGTCTTTCTCTCCCTCTCTGTCCCTCCCTATGTCTCTCTCTGTGTTTATATCAGTTTCTATTTTTCTCTCTCTGCTTATATCTCCTCTCCATCCCTCGTGTGTGTCTGTGTTTGAGGGTGGCCTTTTCTGTTCAGAAGATTATTTGGGGCATTTGTTTTTATAGTGAATATTAGGTTTGTTAAAGATACAAATCAACTAAGAGTCTTAAAATGTCCTTTTCTCTTAATATTTTAACCTTCACTTTCCAGAGGCTTACTTTTTGTATCTTGTTGTACCTTAAGATCTCTTTAATTTAAATTGCACTTATAAATTGAACATCTTAAAGTACTTGTTGTAATAGGGCACGCGGGCCTTCTTTTGGTCCCAGTGGCCACCCGGCTCCCGCCGCCCGGTGCCTGGCTAGCTTATACCCAAAATAATTACACGGAAACTGTATTCATTGAAATACTGCCTGGCCCATTAGCTCTAGCCTCTTATTGGCTAACTCTCACATATTTGTTTAACCCATTTCTACTAATCTGTGTGTCACCACGAGTCGTGGCTTACCGGCCTGAGTCTAACCAGTGTCCATCTTGTGCTGGAGAAGCATGGCGTCTGCATCTGCCACACTGCCTTCTCTCTCCCAGCATTCCATTCTATCTACTCCGCCCACCTAAGGGCTGCCCTATCAAAAGGCCATGGCAGTTTTCTTTATTTAACCAATGAAAGTAACACAAATAGAAGACCCTCCTACACCATTTCCCCTTTTTCTGTTTAAACAAAAAAGAAAGGCTTTAACTTTAACATAGTAAAATTACATAACAAAACTTATCAAGCAAGAATTACAGTTACAACCTATTTTATCTTTTATCATAACTAAGGTAAACTATAACTATAACTATCTATCTATTCTTCAACTCCAGAAGGATATAATATTACTTAAGTAAACAAGTAATAAGGAACTTCTAAACTCTAAAACTGACAGAGACATCTCGCTACCTGTACAGTCACCCAAAGTTCCTTTGTACCGTTGGGGCATCCATCTTCAGCCTACAGGCCCATAGTATCCAGCAGACTTTTCCATGAAGCAGGAAAATTCAAAGACAGTTCAGTCATTTTCTTCTGTATCCTGCAAAATGTCTCGCAGACTCTTTCATAAAGCAGGAACCCTGAAGGATCATCTCACCTTTAGGCAAGTTCAGCAGTCCTCTCTCTGCGGGTTCTTTGTGTCCAGTTTATTTAACAGTCCAGGCAAGAGCACTTTCTTGCCCAACTCCATAAGGAGTCTCTTCGATGCCCATCTTCTCTTGAAGTAGCTGGTGCTGCCAGGAGCAGACGTGTCTCATTGTCATGAAAAGTCCTAAGTTATTAAAATATTTAAATGCCATATTCTGTCGCCTTTGAAAGATATGAAGAATGTCTAACTGAAATATACCTCTATATAGCTAGAAAATCTAACTAACATGACTACAAGCTTGACTATATCAATAAGGCAAAATTTATACCAATGTAAATTATCCATATCTATATCAAGTACTTACATGATAAATCTTACGAATTGATCTACACCTGATATTTATTAATTTAAGAAAATAGGTGTTTAAACATAAAATCGCAAGGCTAAACCAGTTATTTAGAAACATTTTAAATTAGATTCAGGAATTTAACTTTTTAATTATATAAATATGTGGGTTTTTTTAAGATTTATTATTTTATGTGTGAGTGCTCTATCTGCATGCATACCTTTATGCCAGACAACATGTGGTTGCTGGGAACTGAACTCAGGACCTCTGGAAGAGCAGCCAGTGCTCTTAACCTCTGAGCCGTCTCTCCAGTCCTATGTAAGTTTTTTAATCCAAGTATTTCAGAAGCCAAATGTACAACTGTTATTTCCATCCCAGCACAAAAACTGTAGTCAGGCTGTGGCCTTTGTCTCCTTTCCTAATTCTCAGGCCACTTCAACAAAACCTACACCACATATTTCTGTTGTGAAGCTTCGGCTTGTCAAGGAAGGCTTTTTCAACTTTACCATTTCAGTTTGGGGCTTTCTAAGCTTGTTTGGGGTTCTGCATGGCAGTGGCTGAGGTTAAATCTGATGATAACACATGAAATCATCCTGCACAAATCCAGGATGCTTGATAAGTTCAGCCTGATAAGGTTATGCTCTATGACAGTGGTGTCTGAAGCTATGCCTTCCAAGGGGGCCTGGCCCCAAGCCTGCAGCCCTGATTTTTGGGTTTCAGGTTATTTTATTCTTATATAGAATGGGTCTGTAGTCTTCAGAATAGGCGACTTGACTTATTTCAATTAACCCTTGATTGCCTTATTATTTTCTAAGTTCTTTTGTTCTTTTTAAAATAAAATTAATCTATTTTATGTGTATCAGTGTTTTGCCTGTGTGTGCACTATGTGCATGCCTGGTGTTCATGGAGGCCAGAGCCGTCAGATGGCCTGGAGCTAGAGTTAGGGATGGCTGTGAGCCCCCATGTGGGTGCTGGGAACATCTGCAAGAGCAACAAGTTCTCTTAATTGCCATAGCCATCTCTCACAGAGACATAAATGGACTGTATTTAAGTCACAACCGTGACTGCTCACATACACAGGGTTATGCAATATCTTAGCTGTTCAGTTTGGATTGTAAGCGCCGCTCCTCCACTTCCCCACCCCAAGACTGCGTTACCACTCTGCAGTAGCAATGTAGTGTGAGCCACACAGGTAATTTTAAATTTCATAGTAGATATAGTATTAAAACAAATGAAATTATTTTCAATAATTTTTAACCAAGTATAATTCAACTTTTTCCACTTGCCATCAGTTTAAGAATTGACATATCTTACCTTTATCATACTTTAGTCTTAACTAAGCCACATTTCAAGTGTTTAGTGGCCACATGTGTGGCCTCTGTTTGGGGTAGTAGAGTCCTTTACCTTTGCAACTTTGTATTATAATTGTTTTGTGTATAACTTCATTATTTTAGGTACAGATTTCTAGAATGAGTAAAATATAAAGTATCCTAAAACACATATATTTCCTTTCTTTTAAAGGCCCTTCCTTCTTCCATGATTATAGTAGCAGTTTATTGTCCTGTGGTAGCTGCTGTTTTCATTGTTCTGAAGATGGTCAACTATCGACTACACAGAGCACTTGATGCTGGAGAAGTTGTAGATAGGCGTACAAATGAGTTCCCAGACCAACGAGCCAAAGCCGAACAAGGCAACTGTTCAACAAGGAGGAAAGACAGCAATGGTCCAAGGTAAGAGAGGAGTATGCCTATGCCTGCCTTCTAGATGTAAGTGATGGTGTGTGCTCTGTGTCCAAGGTAGAGAGATCAGCGTGTCTGCCTTGTAGATGTGATGGTGTGTGCACAGCTATATGTTTGCTCTCTGGTCCTTGTTATCTTAAGGTTTTTAAGCAGCGTTAGTCTACCACTGTAGATAGTGACAAGCTCAAGTTCTAGTCTTAAAACAGAAGAATGTAACTAGCATGTTTGGAGGATCATCAGTACTCATGACCTCATCACTGAACAGCTTAGAACAGTAATGCTTCTGCATAACAGTTACACCAAAGACCAAGACACAGGAAACACAACTGAAAGAAAGTTATGCATTGCTTATAAATCTCAGCATCAAAACAATTTACACATACAGAAGCCAGACAAGCCAGCACATGACTATAATCCTAGCAGGTTGAGACAGGAGGGTCATGTGTTCCAGGCCTCCCTAGTCTTATTCTGTCCCAAGAAAAAGAAAGGAAAAATGGCCATAATTAAAATGTATATATAGCTTAAGAAAATTTTATATTGTATTTGATATAATCTGCATTTTCCACTTAATCTGTTGTCAATATTTTTCAGTCTTACATTCTTATAAGTATCCCTCTGTTGCTTAGTTACATTGTAGCATGTTTCCTTGGCGCCACCAGGGGTTTCTGTTTTTGACAGAGGGATCTAATTTATCTATTTTGTCAAAAAATTTCTTGAGATCTTACAAAGTAGTACATACCACTAATGTGAATCTGACAGTACCTGTGTGGACAGGATGTATATAAGTTGATTAGGTGCTTAAAGCAATTCTATGAGGTAGGTACTGCCAGTCATCCCTGAATCCCAGTTGTGGAACTGAGGTAAGAACCACCCAATAACCCAAGCGCTCAAATGGAGTCTGTTTCTAGCCATGCAGCATAATATGAGTGATTTCAGGTTGTAATGTAAGGACAGTACAGTAGCAGAGGTCGTATCTCCATCCAGGCACCCATCAATGTATGTCTCCCACATACCTTTCCCCTCAACAATTATGCAGCCATCTCATCTGTTTATTGAGCAAGCATTTTACTCTTGTAAAAATTTTGCTCATTTTGGTGATCACAAACTGCCATTATTTAAGCTTCTTAAAGTTGGGGACCTTGATTTTTCGTATAGACTATTCTCAGCTCTTAGGTCAGTATTTGGCATTCAGCAAATATTTGAAGTAGTAAAAGTGCTTTTTCTAAGATATTTCTAATGACATAAACTGCCTTGTAATTTAACTTATTTTTTTTAGATAAATTATTATTATTTTGCTTATTGTATGTCTGTGCACATGTACATGCCTGTTGCCTTTGGAGGCCAGAAGGAACTGGAGTCATAAACAGTTGTTAGCTGCCATGTGGTGCTGGGAACCAAGTCCAACTTCTCTGCAAGAGCAACCTGTGCCCCTGTCTGCAGAGCTATCACTATTTTTAGCTATTTTAATATTTCAAATTTAAATTTTATTGTGAAAAAGATCACAGTGGCACTCATTTTAAATTATTGTATTTTAGTCTTAATTTAACAGTAGTGTAACTATTGAAAAGGCTACATGTTTCTAAGTTCTCAAATGTCACTAAGTTTTGTTTTGTTTTTGTCATTTTAACCAGTATGACCAATAGTTTGTGGCCTCATATTTATTTTCTTTTAATAACATTGAGTATTTAGTATTCTGACAAAAATGTAATAGCTCATTATTGAAGTTTTAGATTACTAGTGGGTTAGAAGTATTTTCATGTGTTACTTCTATTTGTATTTTTTAATCTGTCTATTTACTATTTGTAGTACTGCTTTTATGACTCAGTGTTGGGATTTATTAAAGATATTTTAAAATAGACTTTAAGCATGAGGAATGCAAAAAACTAAAACAAAAACCAGGCACATGGGAAGGAAGGAAGGAAGATATACCCTAGAGCATGGGTGTGGGCTTCTCTAAGAGAGAGTTGCTATTAGTGATATTGCATTAATTTGATGAAGATATATATTTATGGTGTCAGTCCTTTGTGGTCTGTGTCAGATAATTCCTGCAGCTCTAGCGTTTGCCTGTTTGTATGCCATGGTTTATATCATGTGTCCGTTCCTTGTTGTTAGCTTTCCTTTACTGCCAAGTTCTGTGAGAATGTCTCCCAGGTACATAAATATTCACTCTGATTTCTTTCTTATTTATATTTTTTTGATTTTGCTCTTAAATTATATTCAGTTAGAAAACATCCTAATGTAGTTTAGATTTGTTTGTCCCATCCATTAAATAATAAATTCATTAAATAAAATATTTTCTTTCCCAGCAATTTGAAATGCCTTTTCCTTGTTGTTGTTTTCCTCTCACATAGTGGCTCCCCAGCCTGGCTGCCTGTAAGCCCAGAAGCTCACGCCCTCTGTCTCCAGAGTGGTAGAGCATTTGCACATTGCCGCCACTCGTCCTTTTGTGTATAGTGTAGATCCGTAGGTGACTTAAAACCTAATGCAGTGTATGTGAGCTGTGCAGGTAATTGCAGTGTTTAGGACCAATAAGAAGAACATCCATACATGTTTAGTATAGATATTTTTTTTTCTTTTTCTGAATACTTTTGATCCACACACAGCTGGGTAAATCCATGGGTTCACAGCTTGCAGACGTGGAGGCCAAGTTTATCTGTGCCAGGTTCTGTGCTCTGTTTTCTGCCTTGGTTCGTTTTTCCGTGTGTGTGTGTGTGTGTGTGTGTGTGTGTGTGTGTGTGTGTGTGTGTGTGTGTGTATGTATGTATGTATATAATTGTAGTTCTATAACAGGCTTACTGTTTAGTAATATGAGTCATCCTCAATGGTTTCCACCCCTCAGTATTACTTGGCCATTCTCATGTGCTTATTTAACTTTTCTGGTGAGATGTGTACTTGCTTATTCTCCCCAAAAATTTCCATTGGAATTTTGATGATTGTATTAAATTTGAAGAAACTAAACCTTTCAAATAGGAAATTTTCAAGAATGTAGTAGAGATTTTATTTTTATCTATTTAATATATAAAAATTTATAAACTTAAGAGTTCTGCATATTTCTTCAGTGTATTACGTCCATATAAAAGGAAGATGGGCATGAGGGCCATTTGCTCAACACATGAAGTATGCATTCCGAAAACTTAGACCGTTTAAAGCCACACTCCCCACAGGTAGGCAGCAGAACTCAGACTGCAGTAATCTGGGGTTTGCAGTATTTCTAATCGTGTGGTCTTGGCAAAGTTACATGAGTTTGTCAGGTGATGAGGCCAATGGAAGTCTCATTCCATAAGCTCATTATAAAGAATAAGCGAGTTAGTCTGTGTGCAGCACCAGGAACTGCCATGTGCTTGCCCTGGTTGTCTCTGCTTATGCGTAGTATGTGTTAGTGCTTCTGTTGAGTTTCTTTTTTTCAAGACAGCTTTAGCTGTCCTGCTCTTGTAGACTAGGCTGGCCTTGAACTCACAGAGATCTACCTGCCTCTGCTTCCCGAGTGTTGGGATTAAAGGATTGTGCCACCACCTCTCAGCTTTGTGTTTACATTTTCTTTTATTTTAAAGAACTTATTGTGAAAATGTGTATGTCAAAGAGTATACCAAATATAATGATAATTCAGAGACATAATTTAATATTCAGGTCAATATGTAATCCCTCACCACACAGTTTAGGACAGAGCGTTACACAGCTGTGGAGAAGCTCATGCATCGTTTCCCTTTTCATTCATGCGTTCAGTACTAAACATTTTCTGGACTTCTGTACTTTTTGGTTTCATGTCATGATCCTTACGGATGTTCATAAATGTATTTATTATTTATTTTGTGTACTTTGGGCTATGCTGCATTTCTCTGTGAGGGGCAGTTTTTGCACAGGAAGTTTACTTATGTTAATGCTTGTAACTTTTATTTATTCACGTTCACCAGCAAACAATTTATGCTCTAGGGAGAGATTATGGCCTAGTCATTCTGCTAGTGGCCATTCAGATTATTTCCAACTTTCTCCTCTGATAACATTATTGAACATCTTCTGGTACACTTATGCAAGCTGCTTCTTAGGGCATCTCTGAGTTCATCTTATTAGGTAATTCCAAGCTGCTTGCTAAAATGATTTCTGTCAATTAGTTTTCAAAGTCCTTATTGTTCCCTATCCACATGAACATTTGGTAATGGTGAAAATTTAACTTTTAGCCAGACACAGTGGCTTACGCCTGCAGTCCCAGCACCTGGGAGGTTGGGGCAGGATTATTGTGACTCTGAGATCAACCTGGCTGCAGAGGGGAACCTTTATCTCAAAAGACAAGTAGCGCTTTACCATCCAGCAGTCTAACTGTGCTTCACTGTGACTTCCAGTTGGGTGCTGATTGTTGCTGAGGTTGAACATCATGTTGCCGGCAGTTAGCTTTCTTTTCTTTCCTTTGCCCATTTGTGACGTGTGAAGCTGTCTTTCTTGTTGACTAGTACAAACCATTCGTTTATTTATGTCATTGTTTTTATTACTTATGTATGTTGAGGCATCTCTGAGTTTGCGTTTTTCTTTCCTTGGGTTTTCTTAGGGTTGTTAATACTTTTGTTGTTGGTTTGAGATTGGATCTCAAGTCATACAGGCCAGCCTTGAACTGAAATAGCTGAAGATGGCCTTGAACTCTTGATTCTTTTGCCTCCAACTCAAGGTGTTGGCTTATAGACTAGTACTATGACGCTTGGTTCAGTTATCGTACTTCTTAAAATTGATGTGTTTTTTGGATGTTGTTGGTCTGGCTGCGAATTGAATCTAGGACCTGGGGAATGCCAGGCAGATTCTCTACCAGCTGAACTGTATCTCTAATCCTTTCTTGGATTTAATAAAACAAAACATCCTTTTTAGTAAGTGACATTTTTCTGTCTTCCAAAAGTATTCCCTGTATGGTCATCTGATATTCTTCTATATTTTTTAAAACTTTGTTATTTTTGCATTTGAATTTTACATGAAATTTCTTAAGTCAATAGTGTCACGTAAGGGGTCAGACTTAAGTTTTGTTCCAGTGTTGTTTAACTGACTCTGCTAGAAATGAATCCCCACACAGTGGGTGTTCCTGGCTGTCCTCTGCTGTACTGCTCCAGTTATCTGTGCCTCAGTCTCCTCATTACAGAAACTCTATGCCTGGCTCTGATAGCCTCGTTCACGCTCAGGAGTACTGTAGTCATCTTGGCTGGTCTTTGATCTTTGATACAGACTTTGGCATTTTTATTGGAATTGCTTTGACAATATAGATTCTCCTTTTGAACCTGTATTTATCTGTAGTATTGAACTTTTCTCCCATTTTATTTTTCAAAATTCCATTTATCATTTCTCCATTAAAAATTAATTTATTATTTTTTGTTTTCTACCCAAAAATTTTTAAAATTTTGCTGTCTTTTTGTCTCTCAAATGTAGCAGTTTTTGTTGTATCTAGAAATCTTATTAAATTTGCCTATCAATGATGCACTTCATGTAATTTCTTGATTTCCTGTGTGATGATATTTTATTTTTACCTTTGTCATTAGAGCAGCAGTGAGCATGGCTGAGTAAGGATCTGTGAAGCAGACCGTCGAGTCCTTTGGGCGTAGTTAAGGAGCTGTGTAGTTGGGCCATAGGGTAGATTTAGTTTTAGTTTTTTGAGGATTCTCCATCTTTTTAAAACTTGACTGTTGAGATTTCTGCTGTAGGCTTTTGTGTTTACATCTCCTCTTCACTCTCCCACTTGTGAGTCTCACACTCTGTTCTGAGGGACGGACAATCAGGACTCCATAGAGCTCCTATGTGGGCTGGCCACTCTGCTTGTACCTTAGGGCAGTGTTTTACTGCTGGAGGGAGGGAGTGACTCTTGGAGCCCTGTGGGTTTTCAGTGCCTCCTCTCACGTGATGTAGTAGTTCAAAACCCTTAAATCCTTACCTTAAAGAGTTAGACTCTTTAATGCCTGTATTGTATATTTAAAGTATGAGAAGAAGTTAATCATTGAATTTAAAGATTTGAATGCTAGTATTCTGGAGACTTGCATTTTCTGTTTCTTGTGGCACCAATTTATATATGTATTTCTATAAACTGAACCTCCATTTATTCTTTTTTTCTTTTTTCTTTTTTTTGAGACAGGGTTTCTCTGTAGCTTTGGAGCCTGTCCTGGAGCTAGCTCCTGTAGATCAGGCTGGCCTGCCTCTGCCTCCTGAGTGCGGGGGTTAAAGGCGTGTGCCACCAACGCCCGGCCATTTAACTTTATGAAGCTGGATTTTAGGCTAAGGTTTCTGAGAAAGATCTACTCTGCTTAGAGACTTTTTTTTTAAATCTACTTCTATTTTTATAAGCATCATTATAATCCAGATTACAGTTGTAAAGTTAGCATTATAAGGGCATTGCAGTGTTTCTGACCAAAGTCTGAGCATCAGCAGTTGATATGATGATAGTAATGACCCGAAACCTAGTTTGTGATGGCTCCCCTGTAATTCATGGTAGACTTCTGCTTCTCTGCCTTTTCTTGTACCTGGTTTGTGTTTTGTTTTGTTAACAGATGGGGAAACTAAGGCATAAAGGTAGAGATTCCCTAAACTTGACTCATTGCTTGCTGCAGTGAACCACTTTGCCTCTGTAAGAATTGTAAACTAGGGGCTGGAGAGATGGCTCAGAGGTTAAGAGCACTGACTGCTCTTCTGGAGGTACTGAGTTCAATTCCCAGCAACCACATGGTGGCTCACAAACATCTGTAATGAGATCTGGTGCCCTCTTCTGGCCTGCAGGCATACATGGAGGCAGAATACTATATACATAATAAATAAAAAAAAAAAGAATTGTAAACTAGACGGGAGAATTGTAAACCAGCACTCGGGAGGCAGAGGCAGGCGGATCTCTGTGAGTTTGAGGCCAGCCTGGTGTACAAGAGCTAGTTCCAGGACAGGCTCCAAAGGTACAGAGAAACCCTGTCTTGAAAAACAAAACAAAAAAAAAAACCAAAAAAGAATTGTAAACTGCTGAAGTTGACAGGTGTGTGTTGAGCACACCTTGCTACACCTGGCCAGTCTCACTCCTAAGGACACTGTACCTCACCGTTCTGTGTGTCAGACTGTATTTACGCCACAATTTAGGGTTGTGGAGAAGAGAGAATGATAGTTATTTCACTAGCGGATGTTTAAAATAAAGGAGGTATTCTTTCTTTGCCTTTTAGCTTTGTCCTTTTTGTTTCTTGAATGTTTCTCACCCTCACGTTGAGTAGGGACCAGTGTTTGTTCTGGGTCATTGCTTCTCATCTGGGAGTAATGCTGGCCCCGGGTGTCTGGCAATTCTAGGAGACTTTCCAGTTTTCACAACAGGGCATGCTGCTGGCATCAGTTGTGGGAGGGTAAGGACCAGTCCCTCACAGCCATGACTTACAGTGTCGACAGGGATGGTGTGAAGAAACCTGCCCTAAGTAATAGTGAATAGTTGGCAGTTGGGGACAGAAGAACCTAAGTGTCTGTTGTTGAAGGACAGGACAGTTTATTAGAAAGAGTGTGTGTGGCTTTATGTTTTATAGACCTGGTGTTCAATTGTACATGCACCAAGTGTATGGCAAATAAAGAGCAGATTTGTCCACACACTGTAACTTCCTGCGTCAACAGTTTAGCTTGTTCACTTTGAGATCTTCTGCTAGAGTTTACCTCTGTAATATTTTACTTTTTCATATGTAAAACAAGGATAGTAACATTTACAAATTTTAGGGAGGATTTCATCAGGAAATAAACAAAACAATCACTTCTAAAACTGGAATAGACTCATTTACATTATGACCACTTGGATTTTTTTTTTAAAATCAGAAATGGTATATGAAAGTGAATAAGATAGTTTTGCCTCTGGCTGAATAAGCAAATATCTGTTTATACAGTGGAGTGTTGTTTGGCCACAAGTATAAATAAAGTGTTGCATGTTACAATGTTATATCAAGAGGAGGAAGCCATTATGTGCTCCATACTTCCTACTTCTGTTGATATGAAATGCCCAGGTGGGCACATCTGCAGAGACAAAAAGTAGGTCAGTGTTTGCCTAGTGCAGGAGAATGGAAAAGACAGAAGCAACAGGTAAAAGTGTTTGCTTTTGAGGTGATGAATGATGATGGTTTCATAGCTTTATGAATATCTAGAAATACTGAGTTATAAAGTTTAAGTGGATGGGTTCTGTGGTATATGATAAAGGTAATATATGTACACATACATGTATAGACATACAAAACAAGATGAGAACTTCTAGCCTTCCTCTGGTATTGAGTGTTTATTTCCTTAGTCTTCATTTTGCCCTGCATCTTTTGGTTGTTGTGGGTCTGACTGAGAGGGTGCATTCTAGTGACATCACTGGGCGTCTCTCATCACAGACTTGGTGTGATGCGAGGAGCTACATTATATACTCCTGAGTTCGTGCTGTAGACTTTAGAGCTGGTATGAGTTAATACAGAACAGCTAACAACCTGGAACACATATATTCCCTCTCCTCACACAAGGTATTAGTGTACTGAATTGGCCATGAACTTGGTATCTAGTTTCTAGGATGCTGTATTTATGTAGATGTATAACAGATTAGAAAGTTCTTAGTGGCCTAAACTCCTTAAGCAAACCAGGAACACTACCTTTAGTAATAGAAGGAATATAAACCAAACTGCTGCTCTAGTAAATACTTGTAAAGATGTGCTAGCAAGTGAATTCCCTTTTGATGGCAGAGAAGCCATTCAGACACTTAAGAGTTTTTTTGTCTCACAATACTAGAGAATCTGCCTGTGGGGGCATCTTCAGGTGTGTCAGGATGCCAAGAATAAAGTTACCTCATGATGCTGCTCCCCATTTTGGTATCCATATTCTAATGATCTTTCAATCAGTTGCTGCTGCTGCTGCTGCTTGTTTTTAACTTGAGAGAGAGGACCTCACCATGGAGCTCTGGCTGGCCTGGAATTTGATATGTGAACCATGCTGGTCTTGGACTCAGAGATAGGCCTGCTGCTGCTCCCTGAGTGCTGAGCATAAAGGTGACCACCACTATTCTGGCCTCAGTTAGTGTCTGCAGTAGCTCCAGGCTTTAAAGTCATAGCTTCAAGACTACCAGATACGTGGACCAGAGAGGTGGCTCAGCAGCTAAGAACACTGGCTGCTCTTCCAGAAGACCTGAGTGTGGTTCCTAGCACCCAAGTGGCAGCTCACCATCACCTGTAACTCCAGTTCCAGGTGATACAGTGCCCTTCTCCCGTCTCTCCAGACACTAGGTACACATGTGGTGCACAGACATACACACAGGTACATTCACACACATAAAATTAAGACTAAAATAAAAATAGGCAAGTACAGAGAAATATATTTCAACTATGGGACATTCCTGGCCTGACCCATACTAGTTTGAACTGGACTAATGTGCCTTCTTTAGAACTAGTTCAGTGCCACAACTGGGCTGTATCGATTGCCTTTGGTGGGCAGAACCCATGTGTTGAAGTCAGTGTAATAAAAACTTTGTGAGAGTTTGGGGTGAGGAGATTAGATCACTAGAAAAACTTTTTGATCACCAAAATTTTTTTGGCTATCCAGGGAGTTGGATTAGATACTGGCTGGCAAGGTTTTAAACTTGAACAAGTAAACAGCTTCCAATAAAAACAGGATTATGGGTTGCTTTAAGAGTTGTGTTCTTGCCTGGCGGTGGTGGCGCACACCTTTAATCCTAGCATTCAGGTGGCAGAGGCAGGAGGATCTCTGTGAGTTCAAGGCCAACCTGGTCTACAAGAGCTAATTCCAGGACAGGATCCAAAGCTACAGAGAAACCCTGTCTCGAAAAACCTAAATAAATAAATAAACAAATAAATAAATAAATAAAAGAGTTGTGTTGTTGAGGAAACATAGACCATGTTAAGATTTTGAAATGTGTTAGTTTTTTCACCTAATTTTTTGCTATTATTTCTAGTTAGTATATATGGGTACCATTAGCACTTTGAGTCTAATATCTTACCCTTTGGTTTTCTAAGACCTGCTGTTAACCACTTTTTATCATCGGAATTCTAGCTCAGCAAACAAATCTTTGTTTTTTATTTTGTTTTGGTTTTAGGTTTTTTGTTTTTGTTTTTTGTTTTTTTTTTGCTGTAGAGTCTCTCTGTCCTGAAACTGTCCTGAAACTCACTCTGTAGATCAGGCTGGCCTCTAATTCACAGACATCTGCCTGCCTCTGTCTCCAAAGTGCTGGATCAAAGGTGTGTGCCACTATACAGGGCAACAAACATAAATTTAAACTCACAGGCTTCTAGTTCTTTACAGCAATTAGATCCCAGGTACGTTCACTTTACTTACAAAACACAACTGAACAGTTCACCCAGCATGAGTCTTCCCTGGTGTGTCTGTCTTTGTGTTATATAGTCAGTCAGATGTGTCTCTCTGAGACATCAGCTAACATGTTATCTGATTGCTTTCAGTTGGCCTCTTTGGCTTGCTCTTAGGAAACAAAAGGCAGTAACTTCTTTGCAAGAGTGGTTTTATGGCATCAATTATTTACTTTCTATAATTAAGGCCAGTTTTCTTCTCACCAAGCTTTATGTGGACAGTTCGAGATAGGAATTTTGAGTTCCTTCAAACAGTGTTGTGGTTATTAGATAGTTCCAACTTTCAGATTTACAAACTAGTCCATATTCTTTCTTTATTTTACTCTTTGAGGAAAAAAAACAAAACAAAGAAAAAAACAGGACCTCTGTCAGGCCCAGTGGAGCATGCCTTAATAGCGCTTGGGAGAAAGGAGAAGGCAGATCTCTGAGTTTGAGGCCAGCCTGGTTTACAGAATAAGTTTTAGGACAGACAG
The DNA here is from genome assembly GCA_004026605.1 of Ondatra zibethicus. Lineage (NCBI taxonomy): Eukaryota > Metazoa > Chordata > Mammalia > Rodentia > Cricetidae > Ondatra > Ondatra zibethicus. The sequence continues at coordinate 84,969 of PVIU01000291.1, read as the reverse complement.
AACTAGTAGAGACCCTGCTGTAAAAAACAACAAAAAAGAATAAGAAACAGAACCTCTTGGTTTTACAGAGAACGAGATGGAACCCCAAACAAAGGAGGTCTTCGTAGTTGATGACAGTTGCTCTCTTTCTCTCATTTCCTTGCACAGTGACCCTGGTGGAGGGATTGAGATGTCAGAATTCATTCGAGAGGCCACACCTCCGGTTGGTTGCAGTTCAAGAAATTCTTATGCTGGTCTGGACCCAAGCAACCAGGTAGGAATGTGTTGCTGTGTTGTGCCTGGTTCCCTTCTCCTGGTGGTGGGGGTGCTGGTTGTTCTCCTACTTGGAGCCATCAGTTCATGGCTCACCCTCTGAGGATCATTTTTGATTGATGTATACTATTCGTTTTTACCATCTTTACTTGTTTTTATTTTTTAATTTAGTTTTTAATTTGATTTTTATGGTGTTTTGCACCATGAATGTACCTGTCAAGACATAAGGAGCACATCAGATCCCTTGATGGTTGTGTGCCACAGTGTGGTGCTGGGTATCAAACTCAAGTCTTCTGGAAGAGCAGAGGACCTTCCTGAGCCATCCCTCTGGTCCCTAATTGTTATTTCCTCGTCATTGTTGTTTTGTTTGTTTTCAAGACAGGGTTTCTCCGTAGCTTTGGAGTCCGCCCTGGAACTCCCTCTGTAGACCAGACTGGCCTCAAACTCACAGAGATCGCCTGTTTCTGCCTCCCAAGTGCTGAGATTGAAGGCATGTGCCACCACCACCAGGCAACTGTTATTCCTTACTAACTTTTTCGCAGCACTAATACATGTTTGCTGAATGTGTACCACATACTCTGCTGTATTTACTTTTGATGAAGCAGCTGAAAATGCCTTAGGACTCTAGCTCACCTACTCCATCTTTCCTACCTTTCCTTGTCCATATTGGAAACAGACGTCTGCATGGCTAAAAAATAAAAACGACATACCCCAAATCTCAGTCTTGTAATGCTAATGGTAAAGCAAGAAGTAGAATGTAAGTCTGCTTCTGACAGTTGTAATGTATTTCTGTTGTGTAACTTTATTCTTGGAATGTAACTCTGAAAGTGTTTTCATAGACAAGGGGGTAGCCTGCTGCATGTCTGATCTCAGCTCTGCCCATCTGCTCTCACTTGTCCTGAGTGGGTGCTGCTCCAGGCCAGGCCTTTCCACTTACTTTCTCAGCAGATCACTGGAGTGAACGGGGAGCTTTTCACAGAAGAACTTTACCTCATTGTGGGGTCTCGGGGGTCACTGTGTCAGTCCTTCCATCATGAAAGGAAGACAGCCGATTTCCATCAGGGGCTAGCAGAGAACTCACTTCCTAATCTCACTCCAGCGCCCTTCTTGTCACATTCATAGCTCGTGATTGAAATGTTCTTCCCTCATGTCCCAGAGAGACACTCGGTCTCCTGTTCTACTTTAACTCTCTGGAATCCGCCCCCAAAGCCTCAGTGTTTTCAGAATGTGTGGTGTTGGCCCTTTTTGCACATGGCACTTACATTTATTGCAGCTTAGTTCCTGGTGTGTGCTGTGTGGTGAGTTAGAAGCCTGCAGAGTAGACTTTCTTCACCCTACTCTGTAGTGTGCTGCCCTGTGCTCAGCCCACTCTCAGTCTGTGGTTGCTAATTAACCTTCCTGTGCTACATACAGAGCTGAGCTCAGCTCCTCACTTAACGGTAGCCAGCCTGGTTCTCTGGATGCTCGCTCATAGTATTCACCTATTGATAGCCAAGCACTAAGAGCAGCATGGTGAGAATACCACAGACTGAACCAGAATCTTGAACAGGGTCTAGTTTCCTAATACATGTTTGTAGTTTTGTTCCAAGTTTAAGTGAGTTCTTAGTAATGGTTTTTATTGAGAAACTGTTGCTCATGATAGAACAAAGAGAGTGTTAAGTTCTTTCCATTGTCTATGGAATGGGAAATTTGGTATTTAAAAAAATATGCGGAAAATTACTATTGAGACAAAAGGCTGGATTTCCATAACAATTGGTACTTTGACGTTTGAGGTTGTACATTTGTTTGGAGTAAAGCCCTGCTTCCCAGCTTCTTGGTTTTTTGGTTATGCTTTCCTCAGCTTCTCTGTATAGAATAAATAGGTGAATCCTTAATCACTGTGACTGTGTGTATTCTTGGTTAGCCCTGGCCCTCCTACAAGTGCAGGCACTGGGAGTTAGCCTGTGTTCCCACTGATATTTGGAAAGCCGGTCTTAATTTTTATTTATTTTTTTATTTTTATTTATTTATATTTATTTAAAATTGTTTTAGGACAGGACCGAACACAGTAGGGGCCAGTCACCTTTGGATACCTGCCCTTGGTGTCCTTTCTGTTGATCTTTCTCTGTCTTCTGGAGTATAATTGAAGTATTTGTGCATCTAAACACATACTGCAGACAATTATGTTTTTCTTAAATAGTAATTCTTACATTACAATGAGAAAATATTTTAAGCTATTTTTTTACTCCGTGTTTTAGATTGTTTATAATGTGTAATGTTTTTACATAATTATTTTTACCTTTTAGAAAAGTTAAGGTGAAGAAGTTGATTTAGGGCATTAGTAGATGCATGGTTGCTACCAATATATGCAGACACACCTTTTCTTGTTTGTTGTGTAACTTTCCTACATGCCGTCATGGTTGTTTATGTGACTGTATTCTGTACCCAGTGGGACCATGTCCGTGTGGAGTTAGCACATCTTCTTCCCTTTGGCTCCTTCCCATCCTTGCTCTCTTCTGCCTTAGTCATTTCCCTCGCTCCCCCTGGCCTCCACCTCCCCCTTCTGTTGGTCTCTTCTTTCAAATAGTTTAGTGCTCGTCAATATCCAAGGTAAATATTTTTAGGCTATGATGATGACTTGGTCTTACTGTCAGATTGTGACCAGAGTAACCATTGCTATGTGGTATATTACTAAGGAATTAAGCACAAAGTCCATTCACAAACTTGTAATTGCCATCAAAATTGCCTAAAAAGGGGCTGACTTAGAGGAAGAATAATCCCAACTAGAGAGACGTTGTCTCCATGTAGGATGTGGCTTTGCCTGACGCCTGCAATCCTTGCTGGATCTTTGCTATGGTGTTTATCATAGGGATAAAACATAGGCCTGTTCATATAAGCCATTTAGATGAAAAACTTCTAAGTGTAGGAGTCACCTCCATTTTTCTTTTCATGTTTACAAAATTTAACAAATGAGGGTTAAAGAAGAAAATTAAAATCTTCCATGATGTCATACATCTAAAAACTTAGAATGGAGTCACAGTGTGCACCCTCTGTTGGTTTGTCCCACATGTCAGTGTTGGGAGCTCTTCTGCAGTGGCATTTCTGTAGTTTATATTATTAATCATCTGTTTGATTTTGAGGAGGGGCTTGGTAGGAAAAGCATTTGGAATCAATATTCACAGTATCTATTAAGACCTCTTCCATCAGTAGACAGCAGGTTACTCATCTAAGGGTGTGAGTCTGGAGGTGGCTGTGTGCTGACTGCACTGCCTCAGTTCTGTAGGCTTGTCCATGGCTCTGGGGTGAGTACAGCAGCTACCACTCTGATGCTGTTGGAGAGTTAGGGAGTAGTGGAGCAGGGACAGAGGCCTCTCTGAGCACAAGACCATCTCTGTTTGGACCCTTCAGAGACTTTCCCCTTATATCCAGTCATCAGAACTAGGGCCTGTAGCCCCTTCTCAGTGAGGCTGGGGTCTACTTCTCTTAGATCAAAACACATGTAGCAACATCTGGAAAAAGTGGGGAGCTTAGTTAAGAGGGAGAATGGACACATTTGAGGATTACGAGCAGATAGCTAAAACTCAATTCAAAAAGTTTATTTTCTAAGTTTAAATTCTCAGAAGGATATGCATTAAATGATGTTTGTATTTACTTGTTTAAAAATTCGATCTGGGACATGACTATGTGTTCATATTTCTAGTAGACAAATAATATTTTTTTATATAAGTTGCCTAAACTGAACTGCTTAGCAATTATTTTAAGAATGGGACTTTGTTTTGCAGTAAAAAAATTAGGGGCTTATTTATGAATATTATTTGTTTTTAATTTTGGAAATAGGTTCTCACTATAAAACCAGGCTGACCTCAAACTTGAAATCTTCCCCTTTCAGCCTCCCGTGTGCTAGAATTATGGAATGGTAACATCATGCCTTGCAATGGTTTTCCCTCAGGGCAGTACAGTGCCTTATGGTGTATTTAAAGCAGGTGTTGAGAAAGCCTGAGAGGATCAGGTTTAACAAACAGCCCCAAAATATTATAAAACTTAATGTGCGTGGTGTGTGTGTGCATTTGGGGTATGTGTGTGCTTACACACCTGTGTGTGTGTCCATGCAAGTGGCTGGCCAATGAATTCTAGAGATCTACTTTCTCCACCCATCTGGTGATGGGCTGACACAGGTGCTGGGGATCCAAAGTCTGATCCTCCTGCTTGCACAGCACTTTGCCAACAGTGTTCTCTCCAGCCCTGCAGAGCTTGCTTTTTATTGGTAGCATTGATTTTACTAGTTTTGCCTGCATTTGTTTGTGTATTTTTTAGTTGCCTTTTCACTGACTAGTTACTTACACATCATAGCACACATCTGCAGTGTCTCGCTCACTGAGTCTTTACTGTTGACAGCAATCAGTGGCCTTTCAGGTTAGTTCAGCCCCTCCTGCTCTCCCAGAAGTCTATGTGTCACCTCTGCTCCAAGTTTATCTCTTGTGTACTGCTGCTACAGTGACTTCATGAAAGGAACAGGGTGTGGGTAAAGTAAGGAAGGCATTGTATGAGTCAAGTTGTATTTACAGTGCTGAATGTGCAAAACTGCTCAGAATCCATTGAGAACAGATTTACTGGGGGAGTTGTGTCGCTTGTTGGTTTAGTTGACAAAATCAAGCTGTATTTTGTTCTCTTACTGTGTGTGTGGAATTGATGATATTTGTTTATATTGTTTTTATGGTTGTGTTAATAAATGTGTATAGCATTTAGGGAAATGTTAGGCCATCTTGAATATTTAAAGACGCATCAGTTACATTTTAGTTTTCTAATTATAGTTTGTGCTAAGAATTCAAATTTTTTGTATGATGGTTAGATTTTTATTGTTTTTAAATGTTCTAACCGGCTATAAAAAAGTATTTTATGTCTAGGAACCAAGAGTAGTAAAATTTTATGTTGCTCTCTGTATATGTTAGTATATTTTGTCCCCTCCAAACTTTGTTATGTGCCCTAAGAAGTCTTAAGTTTATTTCCCACAGACTCAGTGTGTGGCTTTGCTTTGGTTTATAACACAAACATGCCATGATGTAATGTCAAAAATGGTCATAACTATGTGGTGCAGTTTGCCTGAGTGGCAAATGTCTGGCTGCAGGGGCTCCATCAGTCCTGAGTAAGCAGGGGGCTCATCCGCGTGTCCTGCAACAAGCAGCTGTGTGCCTCTGCTAGCGTGTGCGCAACAGGTGGCTTTAAGTATTGGTAAAAGGGACTGACAGCATGCCAGAGAAGACAGCTTTAACGGTCTTGATGCTTTGGACTGACGGTGTGTTAATTAGTCTTATTTCCTTTTTGTCTTGCTTTTAGATTGGATCCGGATCCTCTCGACTTGGAACAGCAGCAACTATTAAAGGTAGACACAGTCTAACTGAGCATTGACTGACTATTCATCTTCTCTCATCGTGTAATAAAGACAGTATTCTAGAAATAACGTAACATTACATTGCCTGATTTAAATTATATTATCATTTCATCATCTAAATATCACAGAAATATTTAAACATTTGTATTGTTTATAAGTTTTGATCTATAAGAAACCTTTTTGGTATAACTGGACATGTTTTCCTAAGTATGGGTCAAACTTGTGAAAAATTAATTTGCTATGAAGTTTTTAAATGTGAGCATAATTGAAACATTAAAAGAGAAAATTTTCTCTTTCTGTACATCTACCTAAACTAAATTCACAGTTCTGCTCCACAGCATTGTAGTCGCTAACCTCCCTCAGGGACGGATTTGGCATTTCTATTTAGAATCTTTTATTTCGTTTTTGTTTGTTTGTTTGTTTTTCAAGACAAGGTTTCTCTTGTCCTGGAACTCACTCTCTACACCAGGCTGGCCTTGAACTCACAGAGACCTGCCTGCTTTGCCTCCCAGGTGCTGGGATTAAAGGCATGTGCCACCACACTTGGCTTGAATCTGTTTTTAAAGAAGCTAATACAGTCTGCCATTTTGCTTGTATTCTGTGGTAATAGTTACGTGGCCTGTGGCACTCAGTGTGCAGTGCTTTCGCCACATGGTATCTCCTGGTGTGCAGGAGCTGCTGTGGTTGGTAGGTCCCCTCTCTGTGTCTGTTCTTTGCTGTGCAGTGCTTTTGCCACATGGTGTCTCCTGGTGCAGGAGCTGCTGTGATTGGTAGGTCTCCCTCTCTGTGCCCGTTCTCTGCTGTGCAGTGCTTTTGCCACATGGTATCTCCTGATGTGCAGGAGCTGCTGTGATTGGTAGGTCTCTCTCTCTGTGCCCGTTCTCTGCTGTGCCTTTACTTTAGTGTCATGTCCTTATGTGTCTCTCTTAACTTTGTAGGAGACACAGACACTGCTAAGACTTCTGATGACATAAGCTTAAGTCTTGGCCAGAGCTCCAGTCTCTGTAAAGAAGGAAGTGAAGAACAAGGTAAGAGTGTCCTTTATGGTGACATCATACCATGTAATGTGTGGCAAATTTCAGAAATAGCTTACTTTTTTTTTTTAAATGTATGACTGCTCTGTCTGCATGTATGCCTGAATGCCAGAAGACATCAGATCTCATTACGGATGGCTGTGAGCCACTATGTGCACTGAATTCAACCTCTGGAAGAGCTGCCAATGCCCTTAATGACTGAGCTGTCTCTCCAGACGCCCCTTACTCACATTTAACAGAAGTGTTTGTTTATTTGTTTTCTATACAGTCTGTTGCTCTATAGCCCTGGCTGACCTGTAACTCATTATATAGCTCAGATTGGCCTCAATCTTAGGTGATCCTCCTGTCCTCTGCCTCCTGGGTGCTGAAATTACAGACAGCAGCCATCATACCTGTCTCTAATATGGTTATTTTTAGGAAACAATAAAATAAAATAATAATGCAGCATTTTAAGTATTTTTTACCATACTGAGTTAAGTTAGACTAAGCAGAGAAAGAAATTTATGAACATGTGCCCCAGTGTGAGATAGCAGATGAGAATCTGCTGTTCCTTTAGGTGCCCATTAACTTGATGCTTTACCCAATTCCATTTCTTTTTTTCTCTTCTTCTTTTTGAGACAGGCTCTCAATGTGTAGCATTGACTGGCCTGGAACTCCCTATGTAGACCAGGGTGGCCTCAAGCTCACAGAGATCCACCTGCCTCTCCCTCCTGAGTGCTGGATTATAGGCGTGCCTTTCTCCTACCCCACCTCTACTAAACTTCAGCTCTTGCAGATATAGTCTGTTGCTGGCGCTTGGAAGTTTATTGCTGTATCTTTCTCCTCTCTGGAATTGCAGTACCCCAAGGCCTCTGAACATACTGCATGGTGTGAATTTCTTTTTCTTTTAAGTTAAAGGTGAATCAGTTACTTTGCATAGTGCTGTGTCCATTTCTATAATCCATACCATCATAATGTCCTGACAACAAGGTCATAATCTTAGAGGACTGAGCCTGTCTGCATTTAGGAGTCATGTGCCTCATTATCCTTCCATATATCTGAAAAACACTAAGCAAGGGTTTTGTTTTGTTTAATGATAATCTGGCAGGTTGAGATTTATACACACACAACTCTATCAGTGTAGCCAGGTACAGAGTAACATAGATAAAATGTCTGGCATTCACTTGACACAGACTGTTGTCTAGGTTGGAGGTTCACATGCTTGTTTCGCAAAGGCCTAGGTAGCTTTGCAGGTCATTTGCAGGTCCGTTGGTACCCAGCTCTGTGATTGTACAGGAAAGGATCCCTAAACCATTTCTAAGTGATTGGGCATGGTTCTGCCACACGGACACTTCCTTTACAAACATGGCCAGGCTTTGTTCCATGGTCCTGTTGGTCTCAGCCTTTGGGTTAGTTCTCTTTGTATGCATTTACTCAGTCGTCACTTCAGATATCTGAATTCAACACTGTTGGTATTTTTACTTTACAGAGTGTCATATTATGACTTGAGGAGTTACAGGAAACTTACCCACAGTCACAGCAGTAATTCTAATTACTATACTACTTTAAAATAATTCTATAAAAATATTTATTTGTGTGCATGCATGTGTGTGTGAATGCACCCATGGAGGCCAGAACAAGGCCTTGTATTCCCCAGAGCTAGAGTTTGTGAGTCCCTTACGTCAGGGGTCCTGAACTCACATCCTTTGCAAGAATAGCGAGCACTGTTAATGGAGCAGCCCTCTCTCCAGTCCCTCGAAGTAGTTTTATAACTTGCTTTTATCATGCAGCATACCAGTTTCGGTGTACGTCTAGCAGATACTTTCATGTTCTTATGTGCACAGCACTGTTTTAAATATTGGAAATAATCAGTAAACGGAGAGCAGTTTGTGTCCTCTTATGGCTCCCATGTTCCCAGTATGGAGTTGTATTCCTGTGAGTCAACTATAAGAGCACACAGATGGAGAATGGAAGTTGTGGGGTTGGGGAAAAGGTTATCTTAAAATACCTACAGCAGAGACCTAAAGAAAGGGAAACTGAGGGAACGAGCCCCTTCTATACAAGGGGAACAGTACATGCAGGAGATGTAAAGTAGGAACATGCCTGTTGGGTTTGGAAAGCAATATGGCTGGTGTAGGATGTGTGTGGGGCTAGGACTTTGTAAAGTATCAGAGGCCAGTGGGTTTTTTTTTTTTTTTGGTATTTTATTTTTTGTTCTTCTTTTTAATTGCTTTTATTGAGCTATGTATTTCTCTCTGCTCCCCCCTTCCTCCTCCTTCCCCTTCTACCCTCTCCTGTGGTCCCCATGCTCCAATTTACTCAGGAGATCTTGTCCTTTTCTATTTCCCATGTAGATTAGATCCACGTACGTCTGTCTTAGGGTCCTCAATGTTGTCTAGATTCTCTGGGATTGTGATTTCTAGGCTTTTTTTTTTTTTGCTTTGTGTTTAAAAACCACTTATGAGTGAGTACATGTGATAGTTGTCTTTCTGTAACTGGGTTACTCACTCAAAATAATGTTTTCTAGCTCCATTCATTTGCCTGCAAATTTCTAGGTGTTATTTTTTTCTGCTGTGCAGTACTTCATTGTGTAAATGTACCACATTTTCCTTATCCATTCTTCAGTTGAGGGGCATTTAGGTTGTTTCCAGGTTCTTGCCATGACAAACAGTGCTGCTATGAACATAGTTGAGCACATGTCCTTGTGGCACGATTGAGCATCCTTTGGGTATATACCCAAAAGTGGTATTACTGGGTCTTGAGGAAGGTTGTTTCCTAGTTTTCTGAGACATCGCCACACTGACATCCGAAGGGGTTGTACCAGCTTGCATTCCCACCAGCAATGCAGAAGTGTTCCCTTTTCCCCACAACCTCTCCAGCATAAGTTGTCATCAGTGTTTTTGATCTTGGCCATTCTTACAGGTGTAGGTGGAATCTCAGAGTTGTTTTGATTTGCATTTCTCTGATGACTAAGGAAGTTGAACATTTCCTTTAGTGTCTTTCAGCCATTTTAGATTCCTCTGTTGAGAGTTCTCTGTTTAGATCTGCACTCCATTTTTTTTATTGGATTATTTGTTCTTTTGATGACCAATTTCTTGAGTTCTTTGTATATTTTGGAGATTAGATCTCTGTCTGATGTGGGGTTAGTGAAGATCTTTTCCCATTCTGCAGGCTGTTGTTTTGTCTTGTTGACCGTGTCCTTTGCTTTACAGAAGTTTTTCAGTTTCAGGAGGTCCCATTTATTAATTTTTTCTCTCAGTGTCTGTGCTGCTGGGGTTATATTTAAGAAGTGGTTCCCTGTGCCAATGCATTCAAGTGTACTTCCCACTTTCTCTTCTATGAGGTTCAGTGTGGCTGGCTTTATGTTGAGGTCTTTGATCTATTTGGACTTGAGTTTTGTACATGGTGATAGATATGGATCTATTTTCATTCTTCTACATGTTGATATCCAGTTATGCCAGCACCACTTATTGAATATGCTTTCTTTTTTCCATTTGATATTTTTTGCTTCTTTGTCAAAAAACAGATGTTCGAAGGTGTGTCGATTAATATCTGGGTCTTTGATTTGGTTCCATTGGTCCTCCTGTCTGTATTTATGCCAGTACCAGGCTGTTTTCAGTACTGTAGCTCTGTAGTAGAGTTTGAAGTCAGGGATTGTGATGTCTTCAGAAGTTCTTTTATTGGACAGGATTGTTTTGGCTATGCTGGGTTTTTTGCTTTTTCATATGAAGTTGAGTACTGTTCTTTGGAGGTCTGTGAAGAATTTTGCTGGGATTTTGATGGGCTTTGCTTTGAATCTGTAGAATGCTTTTGGTAAGATTGACATTTTTACTATGTTAATTCTTTCTGCCCAAGAGCATGGGAGATCTTTTCACTTTCTGGTGTCTTCTTCAATTTCTTTCTTCAAAGATTTAAAGTTCTTGTCATACAAGTCTTCCACTTGTTTGGTTAGAGTTACTCTGAGATATTTTATGCTATCTTTGGCTGTTGTAAAGGGTGAAGTTGCTCTGATTTCTTTCTTAGCCCATTTATCATCTGTGTATAGGAGGGCTACTGATTTTCTTTTTAGTTAATCTTGTATCCTGCTACATTACTGAAAGTGTTTATGAGTTGTAGAAGTTCCTTGGTAGAATTTTTGGGTTTGCTCATGTAAGCTATCATATCATCAGCAAATAGTGAGAGTTTGACTTCTTCTTTTTCAATTTGTATCCCCTTGATCTCCTTTTGTTGTCTTATTGCTCTAGCTAGGACCTCAAGAACTATATTGAATAGATATGGAGAGAGTGGACAGACTTGTCTTATTCCTGATTTCAGTGGGATTGCTGGGAGTTTCTCTCCATTTAGTTTGATGTTGGCTGTTGGCTTGCTGTATATTGCCTTAATTATGTTTAGGTATGTTCCTTGTATGCCTGCTCTCTCCAAGACCTTTATTATGGAGGGATGTTGTGTTTTGTCGAAAGCTTTTTCGGCATCTAATGAGATGATCATGTGGTTTTAATTTTCAGTTTGTTAATATGGTGGATTACGTTGACAGATTTTCGTATGTTGAACCATCCCTTCATCTGTGGGATGAAGACAACTTGATCATGGTGAATGATGGTTCTGATGTGTTCTTGGATTCGATTTGCCAGTATTTTATTTAGTATTTTTGCGTCAATGTTCATGAGCGAGATTGGTCTGTAATTCTCTTTCTTAGTAATATCTTTCTGTGGTTTGGATGTCAGGGTAATTGTAGTCTCATAAAGAGTTTGGCAATGTTCCTTCTGTTTGTACTGTGTGGAACAATTTGAGGAGTATTGGTATTAGTTCTTTGAAAATCTTGTAGAATTCTGAGCTGAAACCATCTGGTGCTGGGCTTTTTTTGGTTGGGAGACTTTTGATGACTGTATTTCTTTAGCAGTTATAGGTGCGGACCAATTTCTTGAGTTCTTTGTATATTTTGGAGATCAGCCCTGAGAGGTCGGTTTTATAGATACCCGTTTTAATTTCTACAAAGATGAACTGCTGCATTGTCTCTGATCAAAGGGGTAAATGCTGAAATTGAGAAGTCATTGTAAGGGTTAAGGCAGTAAGAAGTGGCCTGGCCCCATATTCTTCCCTCCCCCTTGTGTGCGTATGTGTACTAATAAGATACTGTGTTGGTAGATTTTAGTGTTCTTCTATAAGATTTTATAGTACTCATGAGTGATTTATTTCAGACAGTTTTGTGTTGAACAGCAGGGAAAATGGGGTGTTCCTTAACTGAGAGGGGTGTTTTAGATTCAAAGACAGGATAGCATGGAGGGTAGGATGTGAGTTCAGTTTGTGGTTCTTTGGGACCTCAAAATAACCATGAGGAGGAAGAAGTCAGGTTAGATGTTTGGATTAGACATCTAGAAGCTGTCATTGTATAAATACAACTAGCCAATCAGCACATCAAATACTGAGTTAGAGCTGGGCATGGTGGCTCTCACCTGTAACTTGGGAGGGTGATTCAGGAGGTTTGCCTTAATTCAGAGCCAATCTGGAGCAGTAGAGTGATTTTCAAGCCAGCCTTCACTGTAGAATGAAGCTCTTTCTAAAAACAAAAACAACAACAATAAAAGAAATAAAAGGTGCAAAGCAAAACCAGTAGAAAAGCACACAGTGAGCTGGATTCTTTTGAAGAATCCTACAGGGATTTCATGGTCCTGGCTGTGGTTTGTCACCACCTACTGGCCGTTGCTTAAACAGCTGTAATACTATTTAGGACTGGCTTGGCTTCAGGTGTTTAATTGGTTAGCATTTGGTTGACAAGTTGACACTCATTTTGTCCTAAGGTTTCAGATTATTAGTAGAATCAAGAATGTGGAGTGCACCTGATTCTTCCCTTCCAAGGAGGAGTTCCCTACAATTTGCCTGCTCGTCTCTCTCCTGTCTTCCTTGTCCAACATCAGAATTATAGCTCACCCCATCCCATTCAGATCTGACAGAATATGGAGAAAATAGTCCTAGATGTTTCTGAACGTTTATGCTGATGCCGGGAAACTGAAAGAGATCTACAAGGAAGAAGTATAGGTTGGAAGCTGAAAAATACCGGGTTGTGACCTGAGCCAATAGACTTGAAGACATTTAGACTAAATAGAAACAGATGGTGGTCCAGATGCCAGCATGCTGGAGAAAGTTTGGTCTCTTTGCCAGTTCTGCTTCTGAATAAAGAGATTTGAGGATGTGGCTTGGCCATTGAAAGCATTGAAGATACTGCTTACCCTGACAAGGGAGTTTCATGCTGTGGTATTAGAACCTATTGAAACTGGGCTGTGACTGGTGGCGGAATGCTCGCCTAGTATGTGTGTATTAAGGTCATTGGCTCAGTCTCCAGCCCACAAAACAGAAAACAAAACCTGAGCATTAGAGAAGAAAAATAAACCACTGTGACTATAAACTACTCTTTCAATAAATTCTTCAAAGGGCGAGAGAACCAAGCAAGTAGCTAGCAAGAGAAGTGAAAGATAAGGGATGGAGTATAGATTTTAAGAGAAATAATAGCATATTTGTGTCATTAATAGAGACTTCCCAAGAGAGAAGCCTAAAGCATGCTTTTTGTTTATAAATAAGTGTGGTAGGTGTTAGTGTCAGAAACAGGTGTGAGGTGTGATGTAGTCATTCTTCCGCCACTGAGAACATTCGGGTCACCCTTTTCTGTGTGTAACTTTGTGTCCTGTTTTCCTTTTTGATATGGCTTTCATGCCATAAACCCCTCCTTTCTGGTTTAAATGCTTTTTAGTGTAGCACAAGATTATATTCCTGTTATCAGGACGTTTTTGTCACCGCAGAAGAAACCTTTAGCTGCCGCCCCTCTTTGCTTCTTCAGCACTGGGCATTTGTCTGCGTTCACCTGTTCTGAGTACTTCATAGACACGAAACTCTATGATGTGTGGCTTTTGTGCCACCTTCTTTCATTTACCATGTTAGAGCATGTATCAGGACTTGATTCCGCTAGTGGCTAAACACAGTAGATCTCTTCAAACACGTGCCCGTGCAGCCCAGCACTGTGTGTGGACTGCAGAACAGAAATGATAGTTTGCATGCAGTACTACCGCTTTCTTTGTAAGTGCTGTCTCATGGTTTTACAGAATGTTCAAAATGTGTCTAGTTCCTCTATATCACTGTCAGTAGATTATATAATTTACATAGCCATTTTATTGGTCATTGTTAAAATTTTTATGTTTTAAGAATTTTTGTAATCTGAAATGAAACCTTTGGGGGGTAAGATCTAATGCTTTATTCTTTAGCCATTGTTTTTAAAAATAAACCAATAACCTGAGGGTAAGACCTTTTTTTTTTTTTTTTGAGAGTTTAGGGGCTAGGGGGATGGATCAGCCAACAAAGTGCTTGCTGTGAAATAAAGGACCTGAGTTCTGTCCCCAGTACCATGTAAAAATGCCAGGTGTGGCAGAACACACCTGTGTTCCTAGGCTTAGTGAAACAGGAAAAGCAGACTGCCGGAGCTTGCCATCCAGGCAGGCTAACCAAGTCAGTGAGAGACCCTGTCTCAAAAAGTAAGGGGAGAGCAGTTGAGGAAGACACTTGACATCAACCTGTCTCCATGTGTACACACGCACACACCCCACCCCAGCCCACAGTTCTTTGAGGAAAGTTGATTTTGATCATTAACATTAAAATAATTCAGTATTTATTAAATTATTTTTATGTGTATGGATGTTTTTCCTGCATATGTGTCTTTTCATTACTTTCATGCCTGGTTAGAAGAAGGCATCAGATTCCTGCAACTGGAGTTAACAGATGTTGTGAGCTGCTCTGTGGATGCTGGGAGTTGACTCCACATCTTCTGGTAGAGCAGTCAGTGCTCTAACTGCTGAGCCACCTTTCCTGCTCTGATCATTAGCATGTTAAAGTCCCATTGCATATAAGAGATGTGGTGCTGGTGCTGGTGCTGCTGGTGGTGTGTGTATGCCATAGAGCACACATGAAGGTCAGAGGACAACTTGGTAGGGTCACTTCTCTCTTTGCACCTTTACGTAGATTCTGGGGATCCAGTTCAGGCAAGCCTTTTCTCAATAAGCCACATTGCTGGCCCCAGATTTATGTACTTTTAAAGTATATAAATGTGTGTAGTAGCTTCATTTTTATTTTAATCTTAAGCAAGAGTGTTTGCTTTTATCATTGAGATTCAGGTGAATAGAATCTGACTTACAGTTTGCTTACATGGTTACAATAATTAAAGAATAATTTTTCTGGCCAAGTGGTGGTGGCACACACCTTTAATCCCAGCACTCAGGAGGCAGAGGCAGGCGGATCTCAGAGTTTGAGGCCAGCCTGTCTACAAGAGCTAGTTCCAGGATAGGTTCCAAAGCTACAGAGAAACCCTGTCTCGAAAAACAACAACAAAACAAAAACAGAATAATTTCCCCTTTTTGTTGTTTTTGTATTTCTAACCCAGGCTGGCCTCAAACTCAAGATCCTGATGCCCCAGTCTCCTGGGTGCTTAGGTTATAGGCCTGTGTCACTACATACAAATTAATAATTTTCTTTGTATGAAGCTAACATCAGGTTTAGGCATCCTTTTCTGTCAAAACACATAATTTAAAAATCAGCTTTTGTGAAGGCAGATGGAATTTCCTATACCCATAATTCTATTTATGATGTATATTTGATAGTGTCAGTCAGGAGCTCCCACCTTAAATGGAAACTAAGGAATGCTCTATAAGGAATGTAATACAGAGCAAGATGTTTTTCTTTGTGGGGCATCTTATAATTATTTCATCAGTGATGACAGAAAATGTAGGATTTTAGCCTATAATTATTATTTGTTGTTGTTGATACTTAATATATTCTCATTGAGGGCATAGAACATATGTCACGTGATTTTTTTTTGTTATACTTGTATTCTTGGAGAGTTTTACATCCATACAGTGTATTTTGATCACATTCATCCCCACTCTTCCCCCAACTCCTTTCAGACCCATCCCCTGCCCCCTCATCCCAAATTGGAGTCTTCATTGAAGAATATATATATATACACATACATACACATACATACATACATACATACATACATACATACATACACATACATACATACATACACACATACATACATACATATACATGCACACAAAAAATCTCTCTATATATACAAAATTATATACATTTGTATATATATTTTCCCTTCTAATTTGTGCTGTTGCTGCAGTCACGGGTGTGGGTCCATTCAATACAGTACCCTCCAAGGGCCTTCCCTAAACTGATTCTTCCTCCCTGAGAGATCACCAGATGTCACATCTCCGAAGTGAGGCCTGTGAGTTTCTGTTATTTTGTGACTGTCACAAATCGTGAGATACCTTGCATCACTATGTGGTCTCTTGTTTGAGCATTGATTAGCACTTTGATTTTGTTGTTGTTTGTTTCTTCCTACTCTAGTTTTAATAACTTTTTTTTAATCTACGTAATATTTGTGTGTGTTTGGATAATGTAGACTTGAGTGTGCTGTGGTTTGTGTGCGGAGGTCAGGGATAGTTGTGTGGTGATAACCTTGTTTGGTCTCTTTACATGTGCTCCTGGAATCACTTTGCCCACTGAGTGATTTTGGAGACCCCATTCTAAGTTTTTAGTTGTAAAATAATCCTGTTTTTTCAAAGAATTAAATTATTTCCTAAGGTATAATAATGATAGTTATTATTAGTTTTGATTTTATATGTGTAACTATAATGTATATATTCAGTGTCTACTGCCTACTGCTTATGAAGTTGTTAATACATTTTTTATATGAAGAGCCAAAGGCTCAGAATGGTAACTCAAGGCTACCTATTTGTAAGTTAGAAATAGAACTTGGAGCAGATTGTGGTGATGCACACCTGAAATGGCAGACTCAGGATGCTAAGACAGGAGGATCTGAAGTTCAAGGCTAGCCTGGGTTAAATAGTGAGGTCCTGTTCCAAAAGAGAGGGAGGGGAGGAATGAACACACACACACACAGACAGACAGACAGACAGACAGACAGACAGACAGAATGGAACTTTTTCTGAATTCTTTTGAAGAATTCAAAAAATTGAAAAGGTTAGTTCATTCCGCCAGTTAGAATGGTTTCTTTGTGTAGTTTTAAAACAAACCAGCTCTTTGGGATGACTGGCCTGCTTGTTCAGTGAATTGAGAATTGCTTAGACTTGATTTCCTGTGTGCTGTGAATTCTTTCCTTTGTTGGACAGTGAGGAGCTGATCATGCATCTGTGTTAACATTTTCAAATGTGTTTGGAACAGATTTGGCAACTGATCGCAAGCTCTTCCGCCTGGTCTCCAATGACTCCTTCATCTCAATCCAGCCTTCTTTGTCCTCTTGTGGACAGGACTTACCAAGGGACTTCAGTGACAAAGTGAGCCTGCCAAGTCATAGCCAGCACCACCATGTCGATCAGTCCCTGTCCAGTGCCTGTGACACAGAAGTGGCTTCTCTTGTACCTTTACATTCACACTCTTACAGGAAAGAGCACCGGCCACGAGGAGTGCCACGGACTTCCAGTTCTGCTGTGGCTTTTCCTGATGCCTCACTGAATGACTTTCCTCTTTACCAGCAGAGACGGGGATTAGACCCAGTCAGTGAGTTAGACTCTTCTAAGCCTCACTCTGGGTCTAGAGAGTCCTTAGTGGAAAAGTCCTGCCCACCTGCAGAATTTCAGCCTGCTGGTGACCTGAGAAAAAGTAATTCTCAGCCACCCACAAAGTGTGGGAAGAGCAGAGCGCTGAATGCTGACAAAAGTGTGGACAGCCTGAGGAGCCTGAGCACTCGGAGTAGTGGGTCCACCGAGAGCTACTGCAGCGGGACCGACAGGGACACCAACAGTACTCTGAGCAGCTATAAAAGTGAGCAGACCAGCTCCACTCACATCGAGAGCATCGTGTCTGAGCACGAGGAGTCTCCCAAAGCAGGAAAGAGGAGTGCCAGGAAGAAGGGCTGTGCTGACTCAGCAGAAGAGAGGCGCCACGGTGCTGGTGACCAGAGGACTAGCAGTGACAAGACTGCCCCAGAGGGGAGTGAATCTGGTGGGCCTCCTGAGGACCCAGATGCTCAGGCATCCGGGGAGGTACCTGACCAGGTTGCTCCTAGCAGCTCTGCATCAGAAGATGCCAATAAAAACCCCCATGCAAATGAGTTTACTGTCCCTGGGGACAGGCCATCTGAGCAGAGTGCAGAGAGCAAAGAGGAGCAGAGCGAAAAGCCTAGCATTTCCACAGACCCCAGAGTTTGTAGAGACGGTGGGAAGCAGAAGGAAGGTGATGTCCGACCCAAATCCTCCAGCGTAATCCACCGGACAACCTCCTCCCATAAGCCAGGCAGAAGGCGCGCAGGAAAGAAACGGGCCAGCAGCTTTGACTCCAGTCGCCATCGGGACTATGTTTCCTTCCGAGGAGTCTCTGGCAGCAAGCCTCACAGTGCTGTGTTTTGTCATGATGAGGACTCTAGTGATCAAAGTGACTTGAGCAGAGCACCAAGTGTTCATTCTGCTCACCAGCTCAGCAGCGATAGCTCTTCCAGCGCCACCTCTCATTCGTATCAGTCTCCTGAGGGCAAATACAGTGCCCTCAAGACCAAACATGGCCATAAGGACCGGGGCACAGACTCAGATCACACACATAGAGCTCATCCAGGCCCTGAGGGAACTGCCAAAAAGAGGGCCTCTCGAAGGACTTCCAGCACAAATAGTGCCAAGACGCGGGCTCGGGTGCTGAGCTTGGATAGTGGCACTGTGGCCTGTTTGAATGACACAAACAGGCTGCTGGCACCTGAAAGTATAAAGCCCTTAACCACTTCAAAGTCAGATCTTGAGGCCAAAGAGGGAGAGGTGCTAGATGAGCTGTCTTTATTGGGTCGGGCTTCCCAGTTAGAGACAGTCACTCGGTCTAGGAATAGTCTGCCAAGCCAGACTGCTTTTCCTGAAGGGGAAGAACAAGATGCAGCCCCTGGAGGTAAGTGAACCACGGGACCTCAAGTGTCACTGCAGACTGTCACTTTGCTCGGAGTTTCTAATAGAAACTTCAGAAAGTGCCATTTCCTTGTGTCAGGAAAGCAGGCTTCCTTCAGTGAGAGTGGTCTCTGATGGTCCGACTGTCTGATGGGACGCGTCAGTTTATTCTTGATTGCCTCCCTTTTCTAAGCTAGTTTTGCCATTAATAACCCAATTAGTTCTCTCCTTTGTTCAATAGCAACAGTTTTACAACTATATGAGGGTGACAAAGTGCTATAGCCAAGTCTCCACAGTGTGCTGCTGAACTCCCAGAGGCAGACGCTCAACCCATCACAGAAGATTGATTCTCCAAATACTACTGTGGCATTGGTGTCGTACTGTGATAACCAACCATTTTTCTGTTTATGTGCTTTTCTCAATTCAAGTTTTAGATACTAAGAAAATTATATTTTTCCCACAGTTTCACACTGTACTTAAGGTTAATTAAGTTGAAGTTTATCATTTATATTAATTAGCATTCTATTTTTTATGTGCTTATTTATATTTTGATTTTTGAGACAGGATCTCAATGTGTAGCCCTGGCTGGCCTACTAAGCACTGTGTAGATCAGGCTGGCCTTGAACTCAAAAGAGTTCTGTCAGCCTCTGCCTCCCAAGTGCTGGGATTAAAGGCGTGCATCATCACTTCCTGCTGTATTAGCATTTTAATCTGTGAATTGATGCATGGTATTCCCTGTGGTGGTGATGGTGTTTGGGTAAAATAATAACTAATTTCAGGATTTGGGGGAGTTGTACAAATTTGGATAGGTGATATTGTATCAGTGTGTGTTGATCTGTTTTTCAGAGGTGGTGTTCTTCACTGTTTTCCTCCCACCCCAAGACTATTGATTGTTTTGCTGATTATGAAGTCTTTCTGGGTACAGTGAGGAGGCCTTCTGCTGGCAGCACACATGAGTCTTGGAGGGTCACAGGCATTTGCAATAATAGTGGTGATACTCTCCTTGACAGTTAAGGTTGACGTTCTGTTCATACAGGCATTTTCAAACATGTCTACACTTACATTAAAAGAATTCCAGGTTCATTTGGAGTACTTTAAAGATCATATTGTAGAGATGTTCTTGTTTGTATTTATTTACTTTTTTCTATTTTTGGAAAACAAAAATTAACTTATAATGGGAATGTAAAGAAATTATTTTTAGTGATGAAGAAGTTCTCAAAGTAGTCTTCTAAGCTGTATATTAGAGGTGATTGTATCTGAAGTGGTTGTTACCACTTGGTTGCTGCATAAATGTCTTGCAGTTTTGACCTGGATGTCATTCTATATTTTATATAGAGACTTCTCAGAGAAACTTTTTCATGTGTGTCTGTTCTTGATGTCAATGACTCCATTGGGTTTTAAAAAATAGCTTCTTTAAGTTATCAAAATAAGTTTTGAGAGTAAACATGTTATAGTATGTTCTAAATATTGCTAAAATAAATGGTATTGCCAAAATATAAATGTTACTAGAATATGTACAAGATGTGTTATGGAAAGTCTCTGTCTTTGCGTACTCACCGTCGTTTCCTTTCCACAGTGAATGTTGATTTTCCTTTTTTGTTTTGTTTTGTTTGGTGGTTTTGCAAAGTTACATGGAAAGTGTTATTACCTTCTTCATGCAGTTCTGTCACCATGTAAGTCTTCATATTTCTAGATTCCTGATTTTTTGTTTGTATCTTTAAAATCTCCACTAAATGTTAATAATAAAACAATGAACTAAATTTTTAAGATCTCAACTTAGTTGAAGAAATTCACTAGTATGCGGGAGGTTGAAGATACTTTTTGTCAAATAAAGGTACTGCTAGGGTGTTTATTTTGTTTGTTTTTATTGTGCTTAGAATGAAAAACAAAACAAAATGACTTAAATGTGTTAGAGATTTATGTGTCCATTACACCTAAATACAAGGGTTTGCTGTGTTTTAGTTGAACTTCCAGAAAACTGGAAGTAGCAGGAAGGAATGTAAACGTTCCCGTTTAAAATGGACAGAATTTCAGTGTGTGTCGATGTGAGCGTCATTTGTTACAGTCCTCTCTGGTGATTTAGGAGTGATGTCTGGGTTGTCCATTCTGCCATGTACATTGTGCTCCAAAAACATGATGGCACGCATTGTTAACTCTCTGTCTCTCTCTCTCTCTGTCTTTCTGTCTCTGTCTGTCTGTCTCTGTCTCTCTCTCTCCCCTGGACATAAAACCATAAGTGAATTTTAATCCCAGTAGATGTGGAGGTATTGATGCCTTCTCCAGACACTTTATTATTGGGATGAATGGTGTTAGGGTGGAGGCATAGAGTTTGGGAAATGTACTTTAAAATGTTAAAATAAAGTCCTAAAATAGAGGTGATGTAGCCTAGGTTCACATGCCTGTTAGTCTATGGGCTCCACTGTAGTTGGTACCCTCAGAGACCTATTTATCTTCATTAGGCCTCTGCATTGTCATCTGTGGATGAGGTGAGAACATTACCTGTTGCATAGCGAAAGATGAAGGGAGTTCATCCGTAAGATGCTTAGAAAGGATAAATGTTTAATATGCTACTGTTATTGGGAAGTAGACTAGTTTGCTGTGCTACAGAAATGTGTCCTGTCCTGTTTAGCTCTGTTGGTTTTGAGGTAAATACAAGGAAGTAAGTACACATTGAAACAAATTAGTGTTGTTCTACTTGTGTAAAACTGTATAATAGTGGAAATACAAGTGATATTCCCAATTTCACACTTAATATAACAAAAAACATTTTTTAGTAGCTAATCTGTTAATGTAGGTTTTGCCTTTTGGCAGTAACACGCCATAACTTACTGTATGGTATGTAGTCCTGTCCGAGTGCTTTGCTTGCTGCTGTCCATGGCATTGGGTGTGCGCCAGACAAGCACTCTGCAGTGGTGCTGTGTCACCAGCAAGCTCCCCCGTTTGTTTTAGGACCTCTTACCTTAATCAGGTATTCTGCTCAAAGTCACATTTTACTAATAATTGTCTGCAGTTGCATAGGTGAAATTTTTTGAGTTCAGTTTGTTTTTTTATTGACCTCTTGCTTTGTACTTAATTTTTCTTATAAGGCATATCTCTAATTTATGACTAATACTTTGAATAAAAAATACACACACACATAATGGAAAAATGTATTGTTTTCTAACTTGTCCTATGTCAAATAAAGATGGTCTTCTCTTTGGCCCCTAAATTTATCTCCTAGATGATACAATAGTATGCTTATAATATGTTTTCTATATTGGCTGTCAGGTTATAAAGAATAGCTGAAGTCGAGGGGTTTGTGTGTGTTTTATGATTCACGCAGTATTCTGCATTTCCGTTTTTTTAGATTTTTTTCTTTTCTTTTTTTTTTTTTTTTTTTTTTTTAAAGACAGGGTGTCTCTGTGTAGCCCTGGCTGTCCTAAAACTTGCTTTGTAGACCAGGCTGGCCTCGAATTCACAGAGAATTCCCCTGCCTCTGCCTCCTGAGTACTGGAATTAAAGGTGTGTGGAACCACTATCTGGTGGTTTATTTATGTTATTATTTTATGTAACTGAGTGGTTTACTGTGTATGTGCACAGTGTGGGTACAGAGGTCAGAAGAGGATCTTTGGAACTGGTGTTACAGATTGAGCCATCCTGTGGGTGCTGGGAAGTGAGCCGTGGTTCTCTGCAAGAGTGCCCAGTGCTCTCAGCTGCTGAGCTGTCTCTCCTATTCCTACTGAATTCCTTACTTAACTTGTATCTCTCCGAGAAAAGTATTTTAAAAGAATTTCTTCCTGTCATGTATTTTATGTGTGTGAATGATTTGTTGACCCAAATGCTTGAGTAACTAGTGTGTACTTGTTACCCTCAGAGGTCAGAAGACCCTGGGTCTCCTGGAACTGTAGTTATAAATGGTTGTGAGCCACTGTGTGGGTGCTAGCTCTTGACCTGGGAACTAAACCACTGAGCCATCTCTCCAGCCCCTGAGAAAATTGCTTTAGATACATTGTTTGAGCCACTGTTCTGTAGGCCATATCCCTTGTCCCTAAAGTCAGTGTTTATATATACACAATTCTCAAATACAGTTGAGTCCCAGATTTGCCAGGGAGGAAGAAGCAGTATTCTCACTCTAAGAGCAGTGGG
This sequence comes from Ondatra zibethicus, assembly GCA_004026605.1. Lineage (NCBI taxonomy): Eukaryota > Metazoa > Chordata > Mammalia > Rodentia > Cricetidae > Ondatra > Ondatra zibethicus. The sequence continues at coordinate 62,272 of PVIU01000291.1, read as the reverse complement.
ATTCTAAATGAGCAATCCAGTGAGTCCATCTTTCTCCCACCCCTGATTACTGATTGAATGTGCTAGCCAAGCCGTTCTATCTGCCTCAGGTTCCCCACCTTTAAAAGCAGAGTTGTGACGATGTAGGCCTGTCCCAGTTAACTCACAGTTGCCAGTGGGCTGAAGTGAAAGTGCTTTGTTAATTTTAGATTCTTTGTGTGAACAAAGCATTGTAACTGTAAAGTCATTTCGGGGGGGGGGTTCCTTTGCTGACCCTGCTTCTCCTAGTTAACTTTCACTCATGGCTGATTAGGCTATCTGCTGAGCAGTGTATGCACAACTATCATACAGGAAGGTGTGAATGTACCTTCCTGGGAGAAGGTCAGTGTCTTTGAGCCTTTCACAGAAGATTTAAACAGAGTCCCTGTTGCTGCTGGGTTTGGTAATACCATCCTATAATACCAGCACTCAGAGGCGGAGGCAGAAGGATCAGAAATTCAGGGTCATCTTCAGCTGAGTAGTGAGTTTAAATGAAAATAAACAGTCTCATTCTGTCTTTTAAGAACTGTTCTATTAACAATTGTTCTTTGTGTACTAGATTCCAGAGTATTATTTTTTCCTTAAAAATATTTATTTTTGGGTTTTAAAAATTATTATTATTATTATTAATTATTGACGGGATCTCAGTTTTGCAGCCTTGGCTCTCCTGGAACTCACTGTGTAGGCTAGGTTGGCTTTGAACTCATAGATAACTGCCTGCCCTGCCTCCTTAGTGCTGAGAGAAAGGCCTGTGCTACCATGCCTGGCTTTGTTTTTTTTTAATTATAGGTATGTATTTATGTGTGCTTATGCACATGTGAGTGCAGGTGTCCTTGGCGACCAGAGGTTGTAGATTTCCCTGGAGCTGGGTTCTTAGAACTGAACTCTGGTCCTCGGAAGAGAAGCAGACTCTTAACTGCTGAGCCATCTCTTCAGCTCTGTCATTTAGTTTCTTGGAAGCATTTCACCTCTCCAGTTATATTTGCTTGGCTGCTGAGATTATGAGAAATAGCAGTAAGGATATGCAAATTCTGTTACTCAAAACACTGCTGACAATCCTGTTGTTTGCTGTTTGTTGACTTGTCATAAAAACTGAGTGGCCGTTTAAAGTATTTGCGCAGATGGGGATTGTTTCTCATTCAGTTGGCTCTTAGAATTGAATTGTTCTTTGGGCTCCCTGAGAATGATGGCTATAAACCTTTCTGTAGTAGAGCAGGGTCTTTTTGGAAATACCGTGGTTTACAGTGTTCTTAGGTGACAGTGGAAAGAAAGGAAGGAAGGAGAGCTGTTTAAAGTGGGTTTTCATGCCTAGACCAAAATGTTTGTTTTGTGTTTAGAATTCATAATGTTTGAGAATTTCTTCTTTCTTTTAGAATTACTTTTAGAATATTTTTGCAAGATAATTTTATTGCTCATTTCTTTATATGGTAACTTTGTTTCTAAGGAAGAGTTTTGATTGTAAGCTATTTTCGTGTAGTGAATGTTTGCAGATGTCTTAGTTTTAAGGTGTATAAATTCTTGTTTTGTGCTTTAGTCATAGTTGTCAAAAATTTCATTTTCTAATAACACTTTGTTGCTTCAGTTTGGGGCACCAAACACATTTTTTTTTCAGTGTTTCCTTAAGATAGATTCCTTTTTTTTTTTTTTCTAGAATGAAGAAAAAAATTTTCTTGAGTAGTTCCTATTCATCTCACTTTTTGACTTCTTAAGGAGCAGTTGTCTTACCGAGAGACCAGCTGTAGCAGGACTGCTAGAAGTAACTCTTTTTTTCCTGGGGGAAAGGGGACAGGAACAGGAACCTTCTTAATCTAGGCCTCAGACTTGCTATGTATCTGACAATACCCTTAAACTACTCATCCTCTACTCCCATTTCTTGAATGGGTGATGTGATACTAGGCTTCATGATTCTAGGCAAGCACTCCATTAGTTGCACTACATTATTCTAGCCCTAGAAGTAATTCCTCACCTATGAATAATTTCATAATCCATGAACTGCGTGAGTGAAATAGTTTATAGAAAACTTCTTTACTTATTTATACACAGAACTCTCCAGCTTTGACGATTTTAGGGGGTAGCTTTTGGTTCTACTGCTCCAGAATCTTCTATTTAGCGTACACAGCCTTGGATGCTTTTCTTGTTGTCATCCATAAAGCCAGCTGATGACGTTTTAGTGCATCTGTATGAACATAAATTGCTGTACCAAACAGTTCCAAAGCAAACGTGTAGAGTTTCTATAACTTTCTGAAGTAAATTAAAAATAACCCTAAGGTTTGGTTTTGCATTTCTTTTTAATGGTCAGGAATAGACCCATAGGTCTCCAGATGTCCAGGATATTTGCCTGTTTTCCATGTTATGCATTCAAGCATAACCCTGGTCGAGAGACTGCATCAGTATAAAGGAAATAAAGCCCAGGACTGTAGCATTTACTTGGGATCCCTGTGCTCTTGAGGTCAGACAGGAGAAATGGGAGTTTTGAGGTCAGCCTGAGCTACCTGAGATGTGTCTCAGAGAGGGAGGGAGGCAGAGAGAACACAACACTGAAGAATAAAAGCTGAATTATCTGAGATTATCGTAAATTGTGTCTTCTGAAGATATTTTAATGCAAATAAGGAAATTATTAGAAAGTCAAGACTCGTTATAAAAACATAATTAACTTAAAAATATACCCTTAATTTTTGTACATCATATATTCATAATTTTTGAATCACTGGACTGCTTCTGAGTTTTTCTTCTTTACCTACGTATACATACAAATTAGTTCTGCTTAGAGTGCTTAGTTTTTCACTGTTTACATTTGATAGATGTAAGGTTCGAACAGTTAGCTTGTTTATTTGCTAGAAAATACTGAGTTTTATGTAAGGTTAAAGAGCTAACTTTAAAAGATTTTGTAGCATTTTTTTCTCCCCTCTGGTGTCCTAATTTAAAAAAAAAAAAAAGAAAGAAAGAAAAGAAAAAAAAGAGGAGGAGGAAGAGAGTTTCTTCCCAAGGCTTAGGATTTGATTCTTCAGAGGCCTCCTCAGTTATTTTTTTAAATGTTCTTTCTCTTTAAACTTGAATGATCATAAAGGCCGGAAGATGACTTATTAGGTAAAGGGCTTCCTGTGTAAACACAAGGACCTACATTCAGGTCCTCAGTGCCCATGTAAAAGCTGAGTGCCGTGGTGTGCACATGTAATACTGTTACCGGAAGTGGAGACAAGTGGGTCTGGGGGATTAGTCAGTGAGCTCCGGTTAAATAAGAGATCTTGTCTCACAGAGCAAGGTGGAGGAAGACACTCAGCATTGGACTCTTAACTTTGTGGACAGCTTGCCTCTAGGCATGCATGCTTGGGCAAGTGCACTCACACACACACACACACACACACACACAGGCACACACACATGCATGTATGTGCACATAGTTGACTACAGTTGTCTTTAGTTTTCCTTAGGTATAGTTTACGTAACTGTGTGTAGAAGAGTCTACTTTAAGCTTTAAAGACGCCCCTTTCTCCTTCCAGCTCCCATACAGCTGCCATGTAGGACTCAGTCTCTAATAAAAAACACATTCCTCAGAGGGCTTGACTTAGTTTCATATACTATGATCATAAATTAAAGCATGTAGTTTTTGAATATGTGATTCTAGCTATTAAGGAAATTGTCATTGTGAACAGTCTGAAAATTCCTATAACAACAGGAATTTGTGAAACCCGTTACTCAGGATAATATATGTAGTAAGCGTAACTCAGATGTATCTTGATATATTTCAAGGAAGGGCTGGAGAGATGGCTCAGAGAGGTTAAGACACATAATACTCTTACAGAGGACTGGAGTTAGTTTCTCAGCACCCATGTACATCCAGCTCCAGAGGATCTGACACTGTCTTCTGGTCTCTATGGGCGTCTCCACAGATGTGCACATTCCAAAACAAACATATGCATATGTACATAATTAAAAGACTATTAAGGAAATAAGTAATTTATATAACTATTTTGTAGATTAAAATATGAATGTGTAAATTATTTAAAGTTTTTCTTTAAGAAGAAGCCAAAGGGTTTTTTGTTGTTACTGTCTTGTGTATATGCGTGTTTTATCTGCATATGTATGTTATGAGTGTGCCTGGTGTTTGCAGAGTGCAGAAGAAGATATCAGATCTCTGGAACTGGAACTGTAGACATGGTTATGAGTCACTATGTGGGTTCTGGGACTCAAACCCAGGTCCTCTGGAAGAGTAAGCAGTGTTCTTAACCACTGAACCATTTCTCCAACCCGCCAACAGATCTTCCTTCCTTCCTTCCTTCCTTCCTTCCTTCCTTCCTTCCTTTCTTTCTTTCTTTCTTTCTACTAAAAATGGACACTGGTAAATTTTCTTTCTTTTCTTTTCTTTTTTTTGTTTAGATGGTTTTTAAATTTTGTTTCTTGCCCTTCTTAGAGACTTAGCTTTTCTGTAAGGGTAATACCTCCAAGAGCCTTCAGTAGAAACAGATGAATAAAGAAAACCGTTTCCCTTCTCCTGTCTTCTATAGTTAGCGATCATATGCTGCTTTCCAAGAGTCAGCTCATAGGTCTGGGTTTAATTTTCTGTTTATTTGCAACGGAATAGAGAATGTTTAAAGATTCCATAATGAAGTTGATCCAACTAGTAAAGTAATTATAGTAGTTTGTTGTAAGTAATGGTTTGTAAAAAATGGGATATAGTTTATTTCAACTATAGAATAAAATTTTCAGTAATGTGGTTCACACAGTGGCCCTTGAATTGAGTTACCAGCTAGTAATTGTATCTGTAACGTGACCTCTCTGTGCAGGTGTCTCAGAACTGTGACAGGTGTCACCTACTCACCACATTGTCCTGTCCTCACCTGGCATGTTCCTCCTCGGGTGACTGTTCTGCCGGTGTGTGTGTCTCTGTCGATGCAGAGCACATTTCCATTCATCAAGGTTGTGGTTGTTAGTGGTTGAAACCTGCTTTATGCCAGTGAAACAGCAGCCTTGTCTGCATCTGCTTTCTGTTGCAATGGGCAGGTTCTGTGTCCGAGCTGTCTAGCAGTGATCAACATGCTCCATGTCACTACTGAGTGTTCCAATAGGAGGACTAGCTGAAATTATAGTTTCCACTAATCGAAGTGTGAGTAGCTACTGTTGGCTGGTTAATGGCCACTGTGTCAGACAGGCAGGCCTAAATGGCCACTCCTGGCTGGTTAATGGCCACTGTGTTAGACAGGCAGGCTTAAATGGCCACTCCTGGCTGGTTAATGGCCACTGTGTTAGACAGGCAGGCCTAGACAAGCAGGTTCAGTCAGCTTCATGGTTTTCTGTGGATATGTATGACTTTCACAGACAACAACCTTTCACATTTAAAGGCCCTTTCATGTTTGGAAAAATGTTTCTGTACGAGCTTCTTTTTTCTTTGCTATATGTAACATCAAAATATCCTTCCTCAGAATCCAAAGAATCCTAGAAGACTTAGATTCCTGGGGAAAGAGCAGTTGTTTCATGTTCACCTGTAAAATCATTTTACATTTGGCTCTGGGAACCAGGATTGGTCAGTTAGTATGGTTTTATCAAAATGTGTGTTATTTCTCATGGTCTCTGTTGCAATTTTATTGTTGTCTGCTTGGTTTAGCTTGATTCCAACTTAAGCGATCTTCCATACTTGGTTTTTATTTATATCTGCCTCCTAATGCTGAAGAGACGAGGACCAGGGCTGTAAAGTTTTTAAATGAAGTTTTGCTACAGCACTTTCTGGTTAAGATATATTTGTTACCTTGAATGTTTGACAAACTAGTTCTGCGAACTGTCAGTCAGTTTCAGAACTATAGCCTGAGGTCCTGGGGGATGCAGCTCACTACCCTACTCCTTGGCATCTACAGTGAGTAGTCTGAAGTTGGGTGGTTCAAAGCTTTCCACCTTCCTGGCGATGCAAAGGTGTCGCCATTTGGTAGAAACCATGCTTTGGATGTTGCTCTTCTCCTGGGTGAGTGATAGGCAGTTGACTACTGCCTCAGTGTTGGGTGGTGGTAGCAGCCCAAGTCAGCGCTCCCAGTCAGGAATGTACCCTGCTGAATTGAGTATTTGTGTATCAAGTGCACTTTTGACCCCTGGTGCTTTAAGTTAATGATGGTTGATCGGACTGTAGCCCCATCCAAAGGTAGGGAGCATCTGTGTGTTTGTACTGCTTTTACTAGTCCCACAAGAAAAGAAACGAGTACTTGTTCCCATTAGGGACACTCACAGCTTTTTAAAGGCTGACTTAATTAAAGGGAAAATGGAGGGAGAAGTGCCAAAAATAATGAGTCTTTCGGAAAAACATTTAAAGTGGCAGAGATCCTAAAATAGGAAGTTAAGGATGAAGAGAAAGTGTTGAGGTCAGATAATAGATCCAAAATGCTATTTTCCAAAAAAACTAACTTTGGAGAAAGGGTACATACTTTGTATATATTCCCTAATGTGACAGAAGACCCAAGTGTTCCTTCTCCCAAGAGGGTGGGAAGTCCAGAGAGAGACAGGCTCAGCTGACCTAGGCTCCTGTTTGACCTAAGTCTGTCTTAATGCAGCAGCACAGGCCAGCGAGGAGGCAGTGGCCTTTCGCCGTGAACGCAGCACATTTAGGCGCCAGGCAGTACGGCGCCGGCACAATGCAGGGAGTAACCCTACCCCTCCTACCTTGCTCATCGGATCGCCCCTAAGGTACGGTATTTTACAATTCCACCAAGTTTGGCATGCATGCAGTGAACCTTCTAACCTGTTCTTTCCGACCCGGGCCAGCTTTTGAAGAGCCTGCTTTTCTTTCTGTCTCTGCTCTACGTCTTCAGCTCTCAGGTTTCCTCTGCATGTGACCGTGAGCGCACTGCATTATGCATGCCTTATGTTGTACTGTTTAAACAAAGCCATCAGACTGATTTTGCCCAGTTTTTAAATTGGAAAAGCACATTAGCAGTTATAGAAGTGAAAGCCTAGCTGTTAAGTTAGATTTATTGTTTTACCTACTCTAAATTAATTATTAGTGCAGTATCTTGACAGTGTTTAATATGGTCAATTACAGGAAAAGTGGTGACCTTATTGAGAAATTGATATCTGACCTCACCTTATAAAGTCAGTTTGATTATTTCATGTCACTGAAAGATTACATTTTATCTTATTTATATTGTAAAATTTGAACCTACTGAAGGACACAGAACTAAAATATTTTATTTATGCACGTGGTCAGCTATATATATGTTAACATGTAAAGATGTATTGAATTTCTCAACCTCCATCGTGTATTAAAAAACATTTTCATTTTTCTAATTTCTCACCTAAGAGAGCATCCATTTATGATACTGGGGATAATCTGTTGGATTTTTAGGAAACTAGAGAGTCCATGTCTTGATTTAGAAATATGAAGATCTTTTCAAAAGACTTGTGATTTATTTCATAAGAGCAAATGTGAGCATCACATGATCCATGTGCTTGCCTAAGCAGTGTGCACATCATGCAATAAGCATGTCGTGCAGTGCACACATTGTGCAGTATGCTTCATCACTCTGCCCGTAGCACCATTGCGGAAGTGGTTTTCCTGCCACGTTCTAACTTGAACTTCCCAGCCTCATAAAGAACTAGATTAGCTTCTCTTGAGTGCTTGGTGTGTTAGAAGACAAAAACCCTTCCCTTTCCCTTTTCAAACTTGTTTTTCAGAATAGCAAAATTCTATTTTTAAGATTCATTTTGTATCCCCCTGAAATTTAAAACTTGGTTTCTTTTGTTTAGTTTTACATTATATCCAGGAACTTCATCTCCATTTTCTAATGCTTTAAATAATATACAACTTCATAAAATATATATTTATACATAGACCATATTTAAAATATTAAAGTGGAAATTAACTAATTTAAAGATACATTTGTTGTAGAAATGTTTGACGCTCTCCACTCTGTGTCTCCTCCCTCCTCCCCGCTGAGGACTTCTCTCTGCTGGCGAACGTGGGCACAGCCCCATGGGCAGGGGCTGCAAGCAGCAGCTTCTGCTCTGTTTTGTTTGAAGTCCTTTGCCTTCCTGATTTCTCCATTTTTTTTCTTTTTATAAACATTTTAAACCTATTTTAGTCTTAAGAAATTCTTTCATTCTTTGGCATGAATATGCTGACCAAGTTTTACTTGCCAAACATTGTATGCAGAGTCGTTTTCTTCCTCTGCCTGGTGGAGCACAAGAGTTATCATAACTCAGGCCAGTCACACAGTACTTCCACTTTCTTTGTAGAATTTTAAATGGATCATGTCTTTTTTTTTAAATTTATTTATTATATATACAATATTCTGCCTGCATGTATGCCTGCAGGCCAGAATAGGGCACCAGATTTCATTACAGATGGTTGTGAGCCACCATGTGGTTGCTGGGAATTGAACTCAGGACCTCTGGAAGAGCAGCCAGTTGCTCTTAACCTCTGAGCCATCTCTCCAGCCCCAAATGTAGCATGTCTTAGAAAATGGTCTGGAAATTACTCCTCCAGGGCTTACATTTGACCGTTTAGAAGTCTCCTTCTAGTGGTCAGCGTACAGGCTTTGTTGAGATTCCAGGGTATTTCCAGCAACATGTTGCATGTGTATAAATAGATGGGCCTTATTACAGGTGAAATAAAATAAAATTTAGCTGTGAAGAGTTAGGGGAAATACCAACTTAGTAAATTACCTTTTGCAATTGGAAAAATTCCAGGTAAAGTAAATTGTCATTATTCTTCAGTGTGATCTACTTAATAATGTTATCTTTAACTAAATATAGAATAGAATAGCTATTTAAACGTTGAGGAAACATTTTGTCAAAAATTAGTACTTTCACTACAGTTGCTATGTAAATACCAGCAAAATCTTCTGTAATCGTTCCCCGTACCCTTGGTGGGCAGGCGGGACAGAAATGTTCTGAAAGGCTTGTACAGCATCTTGAAGCCACGGCTCATACAGAGCCCTGTAGGTGTATAGTATGTTTCCCCCTGCTTTGACTCATTCTTATGGCATGGTGTAATCTATAAATTCAACCCAGCAAGAATTCAACAACAATAGCTACTAACAAACTAGAGCAATCACAAAATATATAAAGGTATTAAAAAGTGTGGCTCTATTTCTGAATTTTCCAATTTGATGTTTTCAGACTGATGTTGACTGTAGGTAACTAGGGTCAAAGAAAGCAAAACTTCAGAAAGAGAGACTGTGAAAGCTTATTGTAAACTTTGGTGAGTAACCTAACCACCCCAAAAGGCATTGATAAAATACAGATGTGGAAGATTTTGGATTAATGCATCAACTTCCTCACAAAGAGAGTTTGCCTGCTTTTAAAATCTTACTGGAATAAGCTCCTTAAGAATTACTTTAAATTTTTAAAATTAAATTAGCTTTGTAGGTAGGTAGGGTTTTTAGGCCCTTGTTAATTCTTCTTAAGTGATTAGAGCTAAAATAAACACAAATATTAAAATTTTTTATAATACAAGGAATTTGATATTTATTACCCTAATGTCATGTTTTCAAGTCCTGAGTAGACTGGGGTGGGAGGAAACCATCTTACTTTGGTTAAAAACGTAAAGCTTAGTGTATCTTTAGTTTCATTTAAAATATAAGATTAAAAGATCTATAATAAAATAAGGTTACAGTCATGGTTGAAAATCTATGGTTAGAAATCCATGAAGTCATTTAGTGTTCAGATGAATTCATCATTTTTGTTTCATTTTGTTTTGTATATTCAGGACATTCTTTTTCTGGAACCTGTATAGTCTTTGGAATAATGGAGTCATACTCTTAGAATTTACATTTTAGTTGGAGAGATACCTACCAAGGTAACTAATAGTGTAAAGCAGTATTGCCAGGTACCTACCACCTTGGTGTGGAGGAATGGATGGCCAAGTCCAGTCATCTGTTGTTTAAATTGGGAATGTTGATTAGTGTGCTTGCTTGCCAGCCTGGAATAACAGACTTAGATTTCCTTTTACTGTGTGATAAAGTACTTACTACTGTTAAAAAAAAAAAAAAAAGATAAATTCATGCCATATTCATGCCTGTTAGCCTAAAATTGGTCCACCCTTTGGGAATCTGATTCTCAACCATTTATGCTAAATACTGGCTTTTCTGACACCTGTGAGGGTTTTGAAAGCAGGAATTAAGGGATATAAACATTTATTACTGACTTTTGATGTTCAGCGTGCAATGATTATAATAATAGATTTTGACTAATTTGCTTCATTTGTTTGGGAGTTGATGTTCATGGACCATTTAATATTGAAAACATTTTATGTATTTGTGCAGACTTTGTGCATCTATAGCTTGAAGATTAGAATAGTCTCAGGTCCATTCACATTAGAATATGACTAACTGTGATAGGACCTTTGCTTATGACTTTAAGTGAAAAAAACTGATAGAAAAATTTGAGTACAAATTTTTTGGTTAAGTTGTAAGCTTGATATGAATTTGAAAGTCCATAATATTTGCATTTCCTGGGACCTCTTCCTGTTTAATTGTGTGAAACCTGTTCATTTTGATGAGGTTCATGGAAAAGTTTAGATCGCTTCTGATGAAGAGGGACATGTCAGCCATGTGTAGAAGATAAAACTGTTTAACATGATCATCTTTTCTTCTCTAAATTTGCAGTTCTGGAGGTGGGCCCATGGTTTGACACGTGTAGGCAAAGGCCCTGCCACTCAGCTACATGGCCTCTCTCACAGGCCTCTCTTGACTAATAGCCACTAGGAAAGTCACCTAAGGAAACTACTAAACGAATGCTTTGCAGCATGGCTAGGTAGTCAGAAAGCGCAGGCTCGCTTTTCTCATGTTAGATGCACTCCTGCACCCTGCTTAGAATGCATCCTGCTCAGTGGTTCAGAATCAAACCTGCTAATTTGTAGGCCTTGTGTGATGGAATAAATATTCTTTAATACATGCTGTCCAATATGGCAAGCAGTCATTGTTTGCTGCTGACCACTTTGGTTGCTAATGGCTGTGGTGTGTGGTTATTGTATTTGAAATATAACTGGCATGATGAAGAACTAAAATTTAATTAAGTATCCCAGGGGACTGATGTGCCAGACGGGGTAGGGTTCGATCACCACAGCCACAGCTTAGCCTTTTACTTCACCGTCAGTCAACGGTATCTTAAGTTTTTTGTTTTTGTTGTTTTGTTTTTAACTGAAATCCAGAGGGGCAATTGCAGTGGATTCAAAGGATCAGAGAGAATTTAGTAGAAAATATTATTAAAATAATAGGCTACACAGACCATATTGAGTAACATCCTTCTTGTTCTAGTCATTTTAGTGACAGCCTTTGGAATTTCTCAAAGCACACTTAAATTCACTGAGTGTAACATGCTGGGACATGGTGCAGAGAATAATGTGTGATAGTTAAAACATTTCAGGAATTTCAACAGTTTAAATTAGAATAAATCTTCTATTAAAAATGTTAATAATAGAGACAAGTGGATCTCTGTGAGTTCGAGGCCAGTTTGGTCTATAAGAGCTAGATCAAGGACAGGCTTCTAAGCTACAGGGAAACCTTGTCCCGAAAAGCCAAAAAAAAGTTAATAATAAAATTCATATTATCTTAAATAATCATAAAAGTAAATGAGTAAATAATAAGAAAAATCAGTTTTATAAGTAAAATAAATTTATATTAACAAAATATAAATTTTTGAAATTTTAAAAAATTTATAGAACACTAGAATATCCTTTGAGAAATTAAGGTTTCTAAGTTACTAAGATTTTTCTAAAATAATGGATCCTAGTTAATGAGAATCCAATATGGATTGGAAAAAATGTTAGCAGTTGGTTATAAAAATCTAATTTTTGTATATGTTTTATCTGTAACTCTTAGCCTTTTCCAAAATATGGAAGCTTTTACAAATTACTTTATAGTAATTCTCCTTCCAAGACCCCTGTGGCCATCATGTGTCACTCAGGCCGGTCACACACTCTGGCTCTCCTGCAGTAGCTTGTGATGTTCTTTTGCTTACCCTTGTATTTTGGCTGCATTTAATAGTCTTTGGTTTTCACATGTGTAGGAACTTGGTTTTATTGTGAATCTGAGTCTGTGATCTTAGGACATTAGAGGAAAGCGGCGGTTATGACAGTGAATTTTACCCATTGGAGCCCAGCACCGAGCCACGTTGTTGAGTGGCCCCTGCTGCTCTCCCATCTTTACTCTAGAACCTAGTTGGTTTGAGCTGAAAGAAAGTTGCAGATTGACAGTTAACATCAATATTTTGCTGCACTAAATATTATTAAATATTTACTGCATTCCTTTCCATGAATCAGATTGATAACGACCAGAACAAATGTAAACTGTGTAATTGTACAATGCCTCTTGGCTCTTTCTTTGGCTATTTGAAAAAGTATCATTTTTGAAATCAGTGTTCTCTATTGATTTCATTCTAGCTATTGTTTTCTCTTTTCTTCCCTGTAATGTCTCCCCAATCCATGTTTTCTCCTAGCCTTCAAGATGGTCAGCAAGGCCAGCAGTCCACAGCCCAGGTCAAAGTCCAGTCCCGCCCCCCATCCCAGGCTGCAGTGCTCAGTGCTAGTGCCTCCTTGCTGGTGAGAAAAGGGAGTGTCCACTTAGAAGCCTCACATGACCATGCATCTGCTGTAGGCGGCAGCAGTTTGCACGATGAACTTGGTATGCAGGCCCGTGTAATCTCGGTGGTTGGAAACTTACTGGCAGCGAATGGGTAACAGCGATTGCAATTCTTTCCTGAGGTGGCTTTACTTTGGAGCTATTCATCGGGGTTGTTTGCCCTGTGTGTAAGAAAATGACTTGCTTTTTTCTTTCTGTATTTCTCTTTACTTTTATTCTACTTTTTCTTTTGGGCATATCTATTACTAAAGGCAACTAATGTGCTAGTAACTGTTCGTTAAAACTATAACATTCTGTTATAATTTGAGCATTTCTATTTTTCTCAGGCAGCTGTATCATGTGATTTTGAGAAGACCTTAATTTTTAAAATTTATCTGAATACGTTCTGCACAGGAACTGTGGACATGCTCTCTAATAGGCTTGTTACTACAGTCTTGCTGTGAAAACCCTACATTTTGCAATATGTACATCTCTTGCCATAGGATTTGTTATAATCCTAAATGTAATGTTCTTAGGACAACTTGGCTCTACTCATGATTGATAAGTTTATAAAATATTTTATTATCTGTTAAGATAATATATAAATATATTCAAATTATGAAAGTTAATTTTTAGAAATGCAGCATATTTTAAATCCTCAGTAATAGCAGATTTACTCAGAATGCATGGTTTGTGCATTGGCATATTGTTATTCTACTTTAAAGTTTTATTTTTTTTATGTTGATGTTTGTGTGTTCACGCACATGTGCCTTTGCACGTATCTGTGGAAGACAGAGGAAGACATGGGTGGCTTCCTTTTTTGAGGCAGAATCTCTCACTGAACTGCTGCTGGTTGATTGAGCTGTACTGGATGGCCAGCAAAGTTTAGGGACCTATCTGTTCCCTCCCTCCCCCAACTCTGAGGTTACATGTGCAAACGTTGCCTGACATTTTTCTTGGGCACTGAGGATCTAAAACCAAGGCCTCAGCTTGTGCAGTAAAGCTCTTTACCGACTGAATCCATGTTCCCAGCCCCTGCTCTTGGATTCTTATTACTCTGTGTGACCCAGATTTTCTGTGCTCAGATTCAGAGTGGTTTAAATTAATCTAATAAGGAAAGTCTGTTATTAAGTAAGACTCACTTTAAAGCATTTACTCATCCTGATCTTACTGGCTCATTATACAGGCTTTTCTCTTACAGTGACTTTGCCGCTTATGTGTTAACTGGAAGAATATATAGTAATAAGGAGCCAAAATTAAGTTTACTAAAACTTGGTACACTGTTTATTCATTGACTTCCTTTCCATTATGTAAAACTCAGGACTACAGAGAGGTGTCGGGAGATAGGTAAAGGTAAAAGTCAGATCTTCAGAATCTACAGAATGGTCGTCTGAGGTGGTTGCAGCGTTACATGTCTGGTGGGCAGTTCTAAACGCAGTGAGGAGACAGAGTGTCACTGTCAGTGCGGAAGCTTTCCCTTCAGAGTTTGTAATCTGAAAGAGAAGGAAGACTCTCAAAGATGTTTGGGATGAAATAAAGTAGAATTCAATTCAGCTGCTTTATTGGTTTCAATTGGCAATTTTTAGATACGTAATATAACATAATTATGTTATAATAGCAATACCAATTACATGCAACCCAAGATTCCTGGCAGCAAAGGGTTCGTGAATCTGCAGGTGTAAAGTCCTGGTCACATTTAATTGCTTCTGGCCATATGGTAGTGGATTGGCCTCAGTAAAGGACTTTATTCTGAACTGTTTCAGAGTTTTAGGCTAATATAAAACAAACTCTTGACAATTTTCCCAATAAGAATGCACACACATGATAAATAAAAATGTTATTGAGAAAAGTTAGCTAGAATGTTCCCTAAAAGTATGACATATTTACAAAGCTTGCTGTTTTTCAGATTTAGTTAGTTCTATTGAAAAAATTTTCCCATGTGATTTTTGCATGTACATATACACATTTACAGTATATTTATAAAAGACATGCATGTATACATAAATATATATATCCTTATATTCATACAGATCTCTGTTTTGCATGCGTGATTGTTAATCATTTTAGAAACTGAATTATAAGCAATATAATTTAAAGGAGCAACTTGGAATATTGCCTTTCTTATAGAATTCATTTCTGTGCAAGGTTAGTAAATATATTTTCAAGGGTTCAAATGATACAATGCTAGATAGACTTTGAGCATAACATCACTTTAAAGATCTTATTTTTGAGTATGTGTATGTGGTTGGGTCTCTGTGTGGGTCAGTGCAGGTATCATTGAGGCCATTGGTCCTGGATCCTTCAAGTTTGCCTCTTGTCGACTGTGTGACCTTAGGCAGGTTGTTCCCTCTTCCTCTGAATCAGTTTTCACATATATCAAATGCCACAATACTAATGCCAGTTCCCAGGCTTATTGCAAGGATTATATATATATATTAAATGTGCCAGCGCCTGGCATTAAGTTAAATGACCATTGTCATTACAGATTAATAAAATATTACTAGGTCATAGTTTATTTAGTCAGTTAAGTAAGCTCATTGTTGACTGTTAAGATGTCTCCTGATGCTTACTGTTGTAGTAAACCCTTTGCTGAAGGCTCTGTACTTGAGCCTATGTGGACAGCAGTGTCTAATTCTTCAGGATTAGAGGTAGACTTACCAGTCAAGGACAGTGACCGCCCCTGTAGCTTTGTGTCCTGCTCAGTTACTCTGTTGAGAGCTCAAACCTTGTTTATAGTGTATCTGGCAGGTTGGAGGTTTTTGTCTTATTTTTAATCCTCACAAGAAACTCATCCAACCTTTTTTTTCCTAGATAATGCTCAGAAGTTTATCATAGAAGAGCTACAGAGTAATACTTTAAACAGTTTTGAGTACCTGAATTGCTCCAGGAATTTTACCGAAGCTCCAAGGACTGTCCCTTACTAACATACTGTGAAGAGGCCTTTAATATGAAGACCAGATGGTCTGCATCCTGCTATTACACACTCTTAAGGTTATAGACTAAAGTTGAGTGTGCCTGAGTTAGGTAGAATGTAAGCTGGATTCTTGGGAGATCCCCCCTGAATCAGTGTCTAAAATGATGATATTTCTGTTTTCTTCTAAGGGTGTCTGTTATAAGAGCCATTCCCTGCAGATAGCCTGGCTCTTCTGTTTTCCACTTGTGCCTTCCCTGCCTGGTTAAAGAACTGCTGTGGTTGTTGAAATTTCCCAGCAACAGGGGAAGAGGGAGAATCCAAGTCAGACACTTTAGCCTGGATTTCTATGTAGTGACTTTGAAAATAACGTATCTTTTACTTTCTTCTGCCTCCCCACCAGTGGCCTAGATAAGGTTGCTGTGTAACTCCGAGCTGCATGAGAGTAGCTGCGTGATTAGGGGATGGCATTATTACTAAAAGCATAGTGAGAGGGTGGGTCCTGGAGCTCATTCATCAGCCTCTGGCATGGGAAGATAACAAGGATTTTGCACCAATAAAAGGAAGATCACAGACCTGCTAGAAAAGCAAAATGGTTAAGTGGGCATGGAGGTCAGGGAGATGGGGACCAGGAAAGGTTGGGGGTTGCCTGGGAGATGGGGGGACAGGAAAGGGTAGGGGACAATGGTCAACCAAAACCAAGTGTCCATGAAAATGCAAACAAAAATGAATTTCAAAAAGAAATAAAAATGTAGTCATAGACCCAAATCTTGACCGTGCTTATGAGTCTTAGAGTTAAGATTAAAAACAAACCTTAGGACTCCTTTCATATTGTTGAAACTGTAGTGGTGTCCATGGTAAAGAGCCTGGAGAAATGGGTGACTAAACAGCAGGTCATTTTTATAGGGGGCAGGTTAAAATCACAGACCAAAATATCCATGTATTTGCATCCCTAGATTTTATAAACATGAATTTTAATGAACTTAGTCACCTAGTACTGTTAATAATTTTGAAAAACTGTAAAGACCTTTTTAGTGCTCATTGATAGAGAACCAGTTAAAGGTGATAGTTTGCATAATCCAAATCATAAATCAGAAGAGTTGATACAGTAGAGGCTGGTGCAGTGCCTCAGCCATTATGAGCACTGACTACTCTTCAAGAGGACCTGGGTTTGATTCTCAGCACCCACATGGCGGCTCACAACCATCCATAACTCCAGTTCCAGGGATCTCTGATGCCTCAGGGCATGAGACATGCATGTATATGTGCATATGTGTGAGCAAAACATCCATGTACATAAAACAGTTTTTAAAGAGTTGATAATATTCAGACCTTAGCAAATCTGTATTAGTGGGTATGGATGTATACTTGAGTATGCAAGTAGAGGCTTGAGATCAACATAGGCTTCTATCATTTTCCACTGTGTTTGAGACAGGTTCTCTCACCCTGAACCTGGAGATCATGGTTTCAGCTAGACTGGCTGGCCAGAAAGCCCCTCGTTGCACCCCTGTCCGACTGTCTCTACCTTCCCCCCTTTCTTGGGATCACAGGTGTGTACCACCATGTTCTGATTTTACATGGGTGCTGGGATTTGAACTCAGGTCCACATGCTTGTTCAGCAAGCACTTTATCTACGAAACCATCTCCCCAACCCATAAATCTACACTATTGACAATAAAAGCTGACTAAGAAGGGGTCAGTTTCAGAACAGTATACGTGAGGAGAGTGGTCCATTTTTTCTTGGGCCAATGTGTCCATCAGGTTTGTTTTGAAGAACACAGAAGATGCTCTTGGCACCGAGTGTCGTCGAGGGAGTTGGGAACGTTTCTCACTTTTATGTACTCTTGGATCCTCTAAGAAGATTTTTTAAAAATGAGGCATAAATGGCAAATCCCCGGTATCATTCCCTAGTGTCTGAATAGGGTCCTGCAGGCGTTCCAGCGTTGTATATATACACTCGTCAGTCTACCCAGACTCACCTGGCTATTATTTTTTTAACCTTATTTTCCCTCAGTTTTATGGACATATCGTGTAGATACAGTAAGCTTCACCCATTTAACATGTACAATCAGCTCACAAGTTTTATCAGGTGGTGTTCCTGTAAATATACCACAGGCTAGAGTTAGAGTACTTCTGTCTCCTTCGGAAGACCCCATGTGTGACCCAGTGCAGCCCCTCCCTCTTCTAGTGGGAAACCACTAGTCCCTCCCCTTTTAGAAAATGTCTTATTTTGCTGTTATAATTGAGAGGTTATGAGTGCATGTCCGGCATGAACACAAAGCTTTGTAGTGCTGTGACAGATGGTTCTGAGGAATTGTGACGCTGGAGGCAAGGCACCCAACATTTACAGGATCGTAAGCATTAAAGGCCCTGAGTGAAATGGTCCATTAGGGAGTGTGAAATGTGAAATGATGTGTACCCAATGCGTAAAATTAATGCTTAATTTTTGACATTTTCCTAAAACCTGGTTTTTGCGGTTTACCTTTCGTGACCTTTCAAAGGAGAATAACTTAAAATACTCTCAGAAAGCCAGACTAGTTCTATACTAAGTTGTTACAAGATGCTATTATCTCTGGATAAGGATAACATACTACTAAGGTCAGTCATACGGCCTCTCCAGGGACCAATGTGGAAGTCAACTCTCACACACCGGTAAGTACATGTGACTTCTGAAGCTCGTGCATCCAGCATGCATTTGACATCTGCCAGCTCTGTGCAGCACCATGCCAGGTGCTGTGGAGGCAGGAGCATAGCATAGCTGACACTTCTTAACTGGCAATGCTTTTAGTCCTCCTCACTTGTTCTAAGCAGCTTTGTAAAAGAAGAGGAAAAGCATGTTCATCCCTTATTTTGTTTGATCTCTAAAAAAACAATTTGTGTCAGACTAATCAAGCTTTAAAAAGAAAGTTGAGGTGGGAATGGTGGTGGACACCTTTAGTCTCAGCTGCTTAGGGGGCTAATGTGGGAAGGGCACTTGAGCCCTTAAATTTGAGGATAAGAAGCATCTCAGGCTGTACATCAGTTTAAGGGTGGTGTCCCTTGATAATAATATGGTACAAACTGAGAACTGGATCTAGGTGTGTAGCACCTTTGGCTCTTGATGAGCCATTGTTTCCCATTGTCTTCCGGCAGTTTCCTGCTCGGCATAAGCCCCATACTGCATTCTCAGACATTGCTCTGCTTTCTGTCGCTGAGGTCTTCCCTCTCCTGGAAGCAGATACAATGGGTTGTGTATGGTCTCCTGTGTTGTTTCCCATGACATGTCTATTGAGGCTCATCATGTTGTATTAGTTTGTTCCTTACAATGAGTTGTGGGGCATATTACATATGGCTTAACCGCTTGCCTGCTGATGAGCACTTATGTAATTCCTAGTTTATGGATATTGTAAACTGTTTAAACTGGTTCTCTTTTTTTTATGATTTGGGGATTGAAGTCAGGGTTTTGAGTGTGCTAGGCAAGTACTCTACTATCATTGAGCCTAGCTCAATCCTCCCTCTTCCCTCCCCGCCCCCCCCTCCAAGATGACCCAGTGGTTTAGAGCATTTGCTGTGCAAGCACAAGTACCTGAGTTCAAATCCCCAGCACCCATGTAAACAACTTAATGAAGCCACATACACATGTGTGAGGCAAAGATGGGATCACTGGGGCTTGTTAGTCCCTAGTGTAGCTCAGGAGCAGTGAGAGACCCTGTCTCACAGAACAAGGCAGACAGTGATTGAGCAGGACACCCGATGTCCTCCTGTAGCTACACCACACGTATTGCCGTCACCGCCAGTAACAACAAAGTCAGTTCGGTATTCCCACCAGCAAGTTCATTTGCTTCTCATCCTTGCTGGTGTTTTGCTGTCATTGGTTCTTACATTTTTTAACCCTAATGGATTCATGATGGCAACTTACTGTGATTGAAATGTGGATTTCTCTCTTGTGACTATGGATGATAGACAGCTCATAATTTGGGGGCGGGGCATGCATATACCACAAATATCTCAGTATTTCTGTCATTTTTAAGAACTAGGTTGCTGGTCCTCTTCGTATTTAGTTATAAGGGTCTCTGATAGTTTAGATTTTACTCTTTTGTCAATCGCAGGTGTCTTCTGCTGTGACTTGCTCCTCAGCTTGCTTGAATATCATAAATAACCACCACAGTGTGTGCCCCTTTGAACTAATGTGTGGGTAGATAATGAAACCAAAGAGGGTGAGCTTGTGTGTGTGTTTTGAAAAGTTCAGCTGATCTGGGGATTAAGAAGCAAGACTGGAGCCTTACCAGGGAAATAAGACAAATTGGAACCTGAGCGTGGGGCCATTCAGTAAAACACACCAGTCACACCTCTGCTGCCAAGCAGTAGATCCCTGTGTAATTCAGCATCCTCCGCAGCCCTTTTTAAACCAGCCTCTCACACCTGCCTTCTTCGTCACACTCCTAAAGCCCTGTCACAGCCTTGCTTTTTCCAGGAGAAAGGGCTGGTTCTGAATAATGAAACTTGAAATCACAAGTTGATTTCCATTGTATCTGAGGAATTGAGGTTGGCCTGGAAAGCTAGCTCGGCAGGTGAGAGTGTTTACTGGTCTCGCAAAGGATATTAGTTTGATTTATAGCAGCCATGTGGTTGGTGGCTTACAACTGCCTATAACTCCAGTTCCAGGGCATCTGATGCCCTTTTCTGACTTCCACAGGCACTCCACTCAGGTGTTCAGCCCACACTCAACACACACACACACACACACACACACACACACACACACACACACACAAATTGAAAATAAAATCTTTTCAAAGGAATTAAAGGGTTTAGACATCTGAAATTCAGGGTCTAGATAGAACACAGGTTAGTATACTACAGCCTGTGGGCTTTAGTATTGCTTAGCACTTGGTTTTTGCTTGTTTTTTAAGATTTATTTATTTATTTATTTATTTATTTATTATGTATACAGTGCTCTGCCTGCATGTATACCTGCAGACCAGAAGAGGGTGCCAGATCTCATTATAGATGGTTGTGAGCCACCATGTGATTGCTGGGAATTGAACTCAGGACCTCTGGAAGAACAGCCAGTGCTCTCAGCCTCTGGGCCATCTCTCCAGCCCGACACTTGGTTTTGTAAATAAACTGAAGGATGTGTGTTTTCTGTTGTGTGTTTGGTGACTTGATGCTAAAATGACAGACCTGAATGTTATGGAGTGTTTGCTGCTGCTGTCGGCAGTGTGACTTGGGAGAATGGGGCCTAAATATCAGCTCAATTAAAGTCTCATGGCAATAGCCAACTTTATTCAGAGTGTCAGACAGTTTACATTCCGAGGGTGAAAAAGAACCACACAAGTAAAGTGTACAATCACAAGGGCAAGCTGCATGTGGCTGCCAAGCCACCCATGGCAGAAACGTGTTTCTCCATAAAGGCACATAAACAAATAGCAGTAGCCAGTTGTAATACATAATCTGAAGTAAGCTCAGTCCTACCCACTACACCTGGGAGGGGCACAAAAGCATTTTCTGTGTTTTGAAGAAGCTAAGGTCACTCAGACTCTTGTTTCATTTTCTTGGCGTTTTCTCACAAGCACTCAGAATTCCCTCGAGCAACCCCATTCTTGGACTGTGTTCTGACAAAAGAGCATCTCGAACACAAAGCCTGAGATGTTTATCATCTTGTTCCTCATAGAAAAAGTTTGCAGGACACTGGTGTTGGGAGCCCCAAACCTGTTAGCCTGTCAGCTGAAAGACAGTCATATCTCCTCCTCCCCCCCCACCCCCTCTCCCGCCGTCTGGGAGAAAACTCGTTTACCTTGGAGACTTAGAATCTGCACTCATGGAAGTAAAGAGCTGCCATCCAGGAAGTCATAGCCGCCCTGAAGCCTTCTCCCTTGAAAGTATAGTACAGTCACAGAGAGGTGGAGCAGACCAGATGCGTTAGTACTTCCTGAGAGCATATGCTCCCCAAGTCTGTAAATCCATTTACATCGCTCCCCTCCTGTAGCCTGTTCTGCCCTAAGTGTAAACACGTCCTAAGTGGGGGGCTCCAGGATAGCACGTGTCAGGTTAAGGCTGGAGGATCAGAAGGAAGAGTAGGCTCAGAGGTCTAAGGAGAAGGGTCCAGGAAAGGAAAACACCTCTTGTTACTGGGTCCTAGAGAAGCAGAGAGAGGTTGGCCCTAGTAGCCTCCTTCCAGAGCATACAGGCGTCTAGAGCAAGCATCATGGATGCTGAGGTCTCGAAGGTGAGCAAGCATCTGTGCTTATGAGTCTCCGCTTGTTGTGCACCGTGTGCTGTGTGTCCTGCAGATGAAGACGTTGGAGAGTCAGTCTCCTTACTGCCCCATGTCTGGAAGTGTCATGCCGTGATGTTTAGAATCTCCGCTCTGCCATTTCTGGCTTCAGTCTTTAGACATTAGGTCTCCATTGTTCATGCTTCATGCTTTGCACTTCGGTTGCTGAACAACTTTTCTGTGCAGAAAAGATTTTACATAATTAACAAGTTGAGTTTTGTTGGTAGTAGCATTAATTGTTAAGTATTGGTGAAAGTGCTGGGTACCTTATCTTTTGTCCTTAGAGATTGCCTTGTGGGTGAGAATATCATTTTTTACAAATTAGAAATACCAGCTTTAGTGTGTTTTGGTCACAAATTGCCCCATTTTCTTCTTGTATAATGCCTGAACCATTTAAGCATGGTTAATTATGGAATGGAGAGGGAATTCTGCAGAGACGTTCAGCTTTCTTCCTTAGGAAAGAATGTGCAGTTTGAGGGTTTTTAGTTGCTAGATATTAAATAGATTCATAAGAACATTTTGAGTTTAAAGTTTAAAATTTGAAGATATTGTTATAAACAAAGTGGCGGTGTATAATTCTGCCCCAGTTTGGGGAATAGATTGCCCTTTGCTAGGTTGCTGGATTAGTGCGTTGCCGTGTTAGTAAATGTTCCACCGAATCCTCGAGCTGTGTATTTCTCATGCTCTTCCCCCCATGTGTTTGTCTCGTGAATAAAATGCAGTGCTAGCAGCGTGCTGTCCGTTGCTCTGTGAATGGAGAAGCCAGTGCATGGGTTTCCATGGGTGTGCTGCCACGTAGACTGTTGGGACTCTGGCCCTAAGCTTCCCTTCCAGAGGGGATGCAGACCGGGAGACTTACCTTCTCCAGAAGATCCAGTGCCGTTGGATTCTTGCCTGTCTGCTGGTCTCATTTCTGGGACATGTCTTATGTTTCTGTTGAAATGCCTAAATTTTATTACTTTAATTTTTTAAAATTTAATTACATTGTTTCCCCCTTTCTATTTCCTCCCTCCAACCCCTGCCATGCATCCCCCTTTCCTCTCAAATTCATGGCTTCTGGCCTCTTTTCCTTTAATTGTTGTTACATATGTATTTATATATATTCCTAAATGAATTTTATTTTTAAATGATTTTAAATTCGTGTTGCTCACTGTTGCATTTGACAGTTACAAAGATAGTATCTTTTGTTGATTGGTTGTCTAGACATACTACTTTAAATATGGGAGACTGAACACATTGCCGAAATTCTGTGTAAATTTAAGTATTCCGAAAACCCTGCAGTAATTTGAACTGTTGAGTACAAAATGAACTGATTTCCTAAATACGTACAGGTCGTGGCTTGCGACAGTGTGTGCATTCCTTTCTTGGTGACTGTCACACACCATCACTTGCTTGCTTTTCTTCTGCAGCCCACTCTACCATACTTGAGGGGAATACTCAGTGACTTCTAAGACAGAAACAGAGTGACAGCTTTTTTTGGCCACTATATGGTTTTTTTTGTTGTTGTTGTTGTTTTGTTTTTTTAATTACTCGGGGCTGCTGGAAAGGGGAGAGAAAACGGTCTTGGGCAGTCCATGTACTTCATAGTCCACCCTTTGAAAAGAAAACTTTACCGCGTGGGCTGAGTATCTCTCTCCTTTATGTTCACTGTAGTGGTTAAAGTTTTGGAACTTGGGGCTGGAGAGATGGCTCAGAGGTTAAGAGCATTGCCTGCTCTTCCAAAGGTCCTGAGTTCAATTCCCAGTAACCACATGGTGGCTCACAACCATCTGTAATGGGGTCTGGTGCCCTCTTCTGGCCTGCAGGTATACACACAGACAGAGTATTGTATACATAATAAATAAATAAATATTAAAAAAAGTTTTGGAACTTGTCCCTGTCGCCGTGTTTCCCCTTTATTGTACATTTGAGGAGTTTTTCCCTCTCTGTCTCTGTTGAAATGAGTATTTCATTGAATTGTTTTCCCGACTTACCTTATTGTATAATTCTGATAGACAACGCAATAGTAAGTTTTCACATACTTTATCTTGTGACCAATAGAATATAATCAAGGATTTATTATTTACTAGAGTATTTATATTTGGGATAGAGTTCTCTTAAAAATGAAGTGACAGCTGAAATATTCTGTAAGTCTTTAACTATAATATCAGTATATTAGCAGGTCTTTTGTTATTTAAAAGTTCTTGTAATTTAGTGTTTTTGTTTTGGACATAGAGAAATCTACCTTTCACCCTGGCATTTAGTTGAAATACTCCCTTTAAGAGTCTTGATATTGGGTGGCAGAAATCAGAATTCATTGTATAATATTTTATATGTATATATGAAATTGTGAAAGATTAAGTTTAATTTTTAAAAATTGTAAAGATTACTCATATTTAAGACTAGAATGTAGCAGAGTTGGCCCAGTACTTGTCTAGTGTGTGCGAAGCCCTGGGTTGGATCCCCAGCACTTCATAAACTGAATGAAGAAGCACACCTCTGTAGTGCCAGCACTCTGGAGGTGGAGAAACTCCAGGTCATCCTTGAGTAGGTAGGGAGTTCAAGGCACCCTGGGTATGAGACAGTGGAATCTCAGTAATTCCAGCTTCTCAAACAAACAGCTGTAAATTCTCCAAGCCTGGACAGAACCATGTAGTTGTCCAAGTATATGCCTTATCTCACTGGCTTCTTAGCAATTCAGATTTATTTATGTGATTTTCTTACATACCATCCCCATCATAGTTACACTGCCATAGAGCCTCGGGAAGGTGTTCCAAACAGTGTTTTGGTTTTCAGATCCCATTATTAGAAACTATTTTATACGATGGAGTTTGTTTTGAGACAGCTGGACTTTTGCGCTATTATTTTCTTTTTCTTTATCTTTTTATTTTATTTATTTTTCCTTGTTCTTTTCAAGGATGGAAAGGCAAAGTGTTGTAGACAGGGCCATGGTTATAGGTGTAGAATGTTGCAGCAGGGCTTGTTGGGAGTGGGGGATGGGATTGAGCTCAACTCCCTAGAGCCAGGTTTTTATCTATGTACATTTTAGTCAGTTTACTTTTCTAATCCTTTTAGATTCTATAGAGCTATTTGGTTTTAACAATTGTCATTCTTAAATGTTTATACAACTCTTATGGAAACATTGTATTACTAGTGATATTTAGTAAATAGTTTAGCACCAACATTATTTAACTTCCTTTGAGCCATTTGACTTTTCAAAATTTCTTGTAATAAAAATAACCATTTTATTGTCATGAAGATTGAACTGCCTCATACTTTAAGTAGCTTTGCATAGGTCCATTCAGGCAGGCAGCTTCTGAACATTAAATCTTTCATCAACACCGTCACTTTAATTGGGAAGGAAAAAGAAAGCTGACCCAAGTCTCCTCCTTTTAATACTTGATCACATGCTCTGCCTTTTTACCACCCGTCGTTCTGAACTGCATGGGGGTTGTGGTTTTAAAATGGGTTGTAGAATGTTAACAATGTAAAAAGTTAGGGAATTTAGCACATCATAAAGGAAAACTTCTGGCTATGCTGACTGTTCAAACTTGTTCATTCGCTAGGTAAGTTCTCACCTGCGCTCTATGAGACTGGTGGCTGTGACATGTCACTTGTGAATTTCGAACCAGCAGCAAGAAGAGCGTCCAATATCTGGTAGGTCTGGAGACACCAGGAGTGTGTGTGTGACTTGCGTGTTTAAAGGTTTAACTCGAGGTAGAGAAGTTGTTTTAAAAGATTTATTTATTTTTTACCTATGCAATGTTCTGCCTGCATGTTTGCCAGCAGACCAGAAGAGGGCACCAGATCTCATCACAAATGGTCGTGAGCCACCATGTGGTTGCTGGGAATTGAACTCAGGACCTCTGGAAGAGTAGTTATCTCTCCAGCCCCATAAGCTGTATTTTTTTCTAACAGACAAAAACACTGTACACACTGCTGGTGTCTGCCATGATGTTTTGGAATATTGTACATGTTGTAGAATCACCTACCCTGTTTATATGGGTTATCTTATTTTAAAAACACAGTCTATTCTCACTTATTTTGAGTTTTATAATGTGAGATACAAATTATTTTGAAAATGTTTATATTTAGTTTAATGTTTATCATAATGCTTTTGTTTTCATAGAATTAAGGGTTTTTCTCTTTTGACGTTGTTTTGGTGTGGGGGCGGGAGAAGCACATTTAAAATGTGTTGTTCTGTCTTAAAAAAATTAAGTAAAAATTTTCATTAAACCTTATGGGATAGAGTTTGCCTGGTTCCAGATGTAACTAGATATCTGATGCTCTCGCTATATTGCATGATATAAAAAGCTTATCAGAAAACTAGGTACAATGAGGTTCAAACTCAAAAGTTAGTTTTCTTCTAATTAAACAGTTTTCAGTTTTTATTTTCTTTCAAGGGAGGAATTTGCAAGATAATGAAAATGTTAGGAGAATATAAATAAATTAGATATTTGAATCATATCTCTTATAGTATAGAGTGTATTGATTTTTTTCTCCTAAAATTTAATTGTATTTCCATTGTTGGTTTGAAATCCCAATCACCATTTGATTGTTCTTTAGGCTTTCCATTTAATAACAGGCCATGTGTTTCTGTTAATGTAACTCTGGGTAGTTTTCCAAGTGCCTTTAAAGCAATGGAGCCTTACAGTCACTAGTTTAGCTGCTGATTCTTTGATGGTGGAAGCCTTGGGTACCACCCAGTCAGTTAGCAGCAGAGTCCCGTCTGCTGGAGCTGTGGCAGAGCCTAACTGCATTGGCACATGCCCAGCTATTTATGTAATAGATTAAGTTTATTTTGTCTGTACTATTCCAGTCAGTTTAATTGCTTTCCTTAGCTTATCTCATTTAAACAAAGTCTAAGACCGTGTGATAGAGGCACTGATGTTACTGGTATTGGACGTTACTGATGGGGAAACTGAGATCTGAAGATTTCAGTCATCTGGAGAGGTGGTCTCACCTCAGGTGCTGAAACAGTGCTCAGGTTCACAATTTAGGAAAATGATGATTTATTTGTATTTTGATATTTATGTGGAAGAATGAAGATAGTATAAGTGTTGCCTAATTGTTAACTGATAAAAAGCAAACAAACAAAAAGCACTGTTTAACAAGCTATTTACTCCCTAAAGTCCTTTTCATTTTGTTTTAGTGACACGGATTCTCATGTATCAAGTTCTACCTCAGTTCGATTTTATCCGCATGACGTGGTAAGTGTTCTCATTTTTATAATGTGGTACATTTTTAGATTCAATCTGAAAATCATATTTATATAACTAGTCATAAAAATCACTCAAATTAATGAAATTACAAATGTTACTTTTGTTGGAAATTATAACAAAATCCCCTTTGTTTTGTCACCGTGGGTCTTACACCCTCACAGACTTTAGTTAACCATATATATATATGTGTGTGTGTGAGAGTCAGAAGTTACACTAGTTTATACTTTGCAGGTCTGAAAAGGCCCACTTACCATTTGTGTATTTGGTGTGTGGTCTTGTGTGTGCATGAGAGCATGTGCACATAGGGAGGTCAGAGCACAACGTAAGGAAGTGGGTCCTGGAGATCAAACTTGGGCCTTTAGGCTTGGCAGCAAGTGCCTTAGCTTGCAGAGCCAACTACTGTATCCCACAATCTCACTTTGAATAATATGATTTGGTGCTGGTTTTTAACTATCTGTTGATTATTAACTCACTTAATCTGACTAGTGTATGTGTTGGTGGAAAACTGAGTAACGTTATTATATGGAAATGTATTGTATGATATAAAATGGGGATTTTAAAACATACCTTTTGCCGTCAAGATACATATAAGTCAAGTTGGAAAACAAAAGGGATTGAAGTCCTTATTAGTGACATGGATGGATTTATTCTGAGCTTCTGCCTAACAACTGCTTGAAGATGACTTCTGAGCGGGGTTTAAGGCCAGGGCTGTGAGGTGGCGTAGAGCAGTGTGCAGCCAGTGGGTGTTGACTGTGTCTGGAAACATTTTGACATGACTGTAGTAATGCCATTGTAAACTATAGACAGGGACCCATGGTGCCAAGAGACATTCTGTAGTGTTGGGCACAGTTCCATAATGAAGATTATCTAGCAGAAACATCGATAGTGCCAGAATTGAGAAACCCTAGAATAGATATAAGAAAATGTTTGGAGAAGTATCAATCAATATTTAAAGATCAAAACCAGCACTTTTTCTTGACTGTTCTTGTGTGTTTGAACAGTGAAGACTTTACCTGCTAGAGAAGGAGTGAGAAGATGATCATACTGGTGTCTTCCTCTCTTGAGTAGCATAGGAACCCAGAGACAACACAGTCCTGCCCTGTGCTATGCCAAGACCAGAAAACATTTGGTGTTTTCAGAGGAAGGGCAAACTGTAGGACTGGTGACTACAAGAGGTAGCGCTTTGCTCCACAGGTTCAGGTGAGGAGGCTTCTAAAGACAGTAATACCAGCGATGAAACTGCAGGAAGACACGAGACCTGAAAGGCTCTCAGGCCCTGGCAGTACAGTTCATAGCTTAATGAGAAAAGGGCTTAAATGAGATGGAGGTGGGAGGCCCCCAGTGGCCACAGCCAGGGGTTTTTGTGTCGTACCGGCTGTATCTTTCAGACACCTGTCCTAATGGTCTGGTGATCGAATTTGCTTTATTTTGATATACTTCCTGTTGCCACCTCTGTAGATTCTAGGTTTCATGAGTTATCACAAGGAACTAGAATAAAGAATTAGGGGCTCAAGTAACTTATAAGCTGACAAACTTTGAATCTTGCTTACATCAAGAATATTTAACCCTTTCAGTGCGGGCATGTTTCTAGTTTTCTCTCCCACAGATACGGTTGAACAGGCTGTTGACCATTGACACAGATCTGTTAGAGCAACAGGACATTGATCTAAGCCCTGACTTGGCAGCCACTTATGGCCCCACTGAGGAAGCTGCCCAAAAAGTTAAACACTATTACCGCTTTTGGATCCTACCCCAGCTGTGGATTGGTATTAACTTTGACAGACTCACACTTTTGGCACTGTTTGATAGGTAAGACTATAGCATGGTATTAATTTATTTGTTTGTTTGTTTGTTTTGTTTTCCAAGACAGGGTTTCTCTGTGTAACAGCCCTGGCTGTCCTGGAATTGGCTCTGTAGAGCAGGCTGGCCTCAAACTCACAGAGATTTGCCTGCCTTTGCCTCCGGAGTGCTGGGATTAAAGGTGTGTGCCACCACTGCCCAGCGATACTATTTTTAAAGTGAATTTTTTTCTAATTACCCATTGATATTTTCACCTGAGTATCATGTTGGAAAATGCTTTCAATTTTCATCCTTTCGAGATCAAACTTAACAGACTTTTAAATATTAACTCTCTGAAGCCATTAAAAGCTTTTTTTCCCTGTAATCCTAAAATGTTTCTATAAGGGTATGTTTTTACTATTAGTGTGAGTCATGCAGTTGATTGTTAAGAGAGCATATGAATTATTTTATGATCTTAAGGTTATAGGTAATATGGAGGAGGAACCCTGTTGTTCAGCATCCTGTCCTAGTGGTAAACACATTCGTTTGTTATAAGCTTGGTGACCAGTAGCTGTTTCCTGTCAACAAGTAGGATTTACCCTCCCTGTGAAATATAGACAGGCAGAATCTTGGAGATAAATCAGTACTGACAGTGAGCCTGGAAAGTGGGAGGTCGCGGGTGTGCACTCTAAATCACCACCACTCTTTGTGTGTGACATAGGGAGGAGGAGCATAGAATTCAGTACATGTCTTGAGCTAAAGAGATGAGTCCATAGTAAAACATCACAGAAGGGAGCTGTTGAGAGAACGGCAGCAGGATTCTGCAGACGGTGATTAGCTCCTGTGTGTCTGAAGAGCTGTCTGCTTAGGAAGACCTTGCTCTAAATGTGTGGCAGCATTAGCCTCCTGTACCACACTTCAGACCTACCAAACAAATTGTAAAAGCAAGACCTAAAGGGATCAAAGTAGCATAACAGATTCAAGCTTTATAAAAATCCAGAAAGACATACCTCCCAACAAGTAGTGACTGCCACCTGGCATCTACTCAGAGGTGACCAGCTATGCAAAGTGAGAAAACATGATTCATGGGAAAAAGAATAAATCAAGACCAACCTATAACTGGTAGGGATGTTAACTGTTACATATGGATTCTTAAAATAATTGCAACTGGATTCTGTTTATTTGAAAAATTAAGTAGAGACATGAAAGAAAATAATTACAGAGTTGAATACTACAACGTTGCCATTAAAAAAAAATGTACTAGGTAGGATTGCCGGTAGTTAAAACTTTGTTGAAAAATAGATTAGTGAACTTGTAGGCACACCAGGAGATCCATCTAGAGTAAAGCAGTGACAGGAGCATAAAACCAAAAAGAGTGTCTTGTGGAACAACTTCAAGAAGAGACAAGACTTGCAGAAATAATAGTGGAAACTACATATTGTATGAAAACTATCAATGCAGTCAAGAAGCTCGATGCAACCTAATCAGAAGCTGCACGAGAAACCTACCTAAGGGACATACTTGCTCAAATCCAGTGATAAAGTCTTTTTTTTTTCCTTTTTATTTTCTTTTATTTTAAAACTATAATACAATAAGATAAAACAGAAACTAACACATTAGAATTGAACAAAACAAATAAAGGAAAATAGCCCAAGAAAAGGCACACAAATAGCGACCCACTGTTCACACACTCAGGAATTCTATAAACATGCTAAAATGGTAGCCATAATACACATCCAAAGGACCTGGCTCAGACCTCTGCAAGGCCTATGCATGCTGCCTCAGTCTCTGTAAGTGCATATGAGCTTTGATTATCATTGGGGAACTTCTTTTCTTGGTGTCATCTATGTGCTCTGACTATTACACTCTTTGCCTTCTCTTGCCAGGTTTCACTGAGCCCTGAAGGGAGGGATTTAATAAAGATGTCCCATTTAGGGCTGAGTGCTCCAAGGTTTCTCATTCTCTGCATAACATCTGGCTGTGGGTCTTTGTTTTTGTTCCCATCTGAAGCAGGAGGAAGCTTCTCTGAGGATCGCTTAGCAAGGCAC
>PVIU01000291.1:0-31420 GCA_004026605.1 Ondatra zibethicus | reverse complement strand
CCTTTGCAGATCAAGGGGTCTGTGACTGGATTGGCATTTATGCTTCACTTTTGGTAGCGTGCAGAGTACCTTCTTATACAAAAGACACTGAACTGTGAAAGTAAAGGCTCTAAATGGGCACTAACTTTACTTCTCCCTGTTCAGTGAGTTGTATGTGTGTTGTCTGCAGCAATGAGTCCTTCCAGTGACTTCAGTGATAAAGTCTTTAAAACCACAAGAATCAAAAAGAATACTCTGTACAGAGGAATAAGCATGAGAAAAATATCTACCTGCTTGAAAGTTAGGCATGTGAGAAGATAGTGGAACATGGCTAGCAGGGTGGAAAGGAAAAAATTATCAACATGCAGCCATTTACATATCTTTAAAATACCCTGTAAACACCCATGGATTGGAGCTGGAGAGATGGTTCAGAGGTTGAGAGCACTGGCCACTCTTAGGCGCAGATTTCAGAGCAAAGGTATCTTAAGTTAGGGTTTCGGTTGCTATGAAGAGACACCATGACCACGGCAACTCTTATGAAGGAAAACATTTTAATTGAGGTGGTTCACTTACGGTTCAGAGGTTCAGTACCTTATCATGGTAGATAGCGTAACAATGTACAGGCAGACATGGTGCTGGCTATATCTACATCTTGGTTAGAAGGCAACAGGAAGTGGATTCAGACCCTGGGCAGAATCTTGAGTGACATACTTCCTCCAACAAGGCCATACCCACTCCAACAAAGCCACACCTCCTAATAGTGCCACTCCCTATGACATATAGGGGCCATTTACATTCAAACTACCTCAAGAGGATATTGCCAAAGATAAAGAGAGTTATTTCATAATGATAAAGCCCCAGTTTAACCTGTAAAACATAACAGCTCTAAGTTTCTGTGCCTAAAACAGAGCTTCAAACTTCATAGAGGCTGACGATATATCTTAGTGACACAGCAGATGCTGAACATGCGGAAAGACCAAGGTGTTATCACCAGCACCCCTAACACCTCAAAAATCTGTAAAACAGAAACCAATAGAAACAGAAGAAGCAGATGAACCTACAATTATAAGTGATTTTTGCACTTCGTTGCAATCAGTCAGCTTTCTGTGCTGTGACAAGATACCTGAATTAGCTTATAAAGGAAGAAGGTTTGTTTTGGCTCACAGTTTTCAAAGTTTCAGTCTGTAGTCACTTGATTCTTTGCTCTGGGGCCTGTGATGGGCAGAATAGCAGAATGAAAATAGCAGAAGACTATGCTTATTACTCCATTGCTGCCAGAAGCAGAGACAAACAGGAAAGGGTAGGGCTTCCAGCAGCCCCTCAGAGGCACACCCCTGACTTGACTTCCTTCAACAGGGCCATGCCTCCTCCCAGGTGCCACAGCCTTCCAATAGCTCCATAGGCTAAGGAGCAAGCCTTCAACACACTGTCCTTCGGGGATACTGGAAACCCAGCTATTACAGAGATAGTTGACTTGAACACTTGATTGGCACTCATGGAGCAGCCCCCTGTAATGAGATTATATATTGTAGGCAGAGGTTTCTGTCCTGCCTGATCCTGCAGCCATTTAGTCCCAACAAACACACAGAGGCTTATATGAATTACATACTGGTTGGCCTATTAGCTCATGCTTATTATTAACTAGCTCTTACAACAAATTAAACCATTATTGTCTGTGTTTAGCCCTGTGGCTTGGTACCTTTTATCAGTGAGGCAGTTTCATCTTGCTTCCTCTGCATCTGGCTTGCAACTGACTCTCTGCCTTTCTCTTGCTAGAATTCTCCTAGTCTGGTCACCCCGCCTATACTTCCTGCATGGCTACTGGCCAATGAACATTTTATTAAACCAGTATAAGTGACAAATCTTTACAGGGTACAAGAGCATTATCCAACAGCAACATATTGTTTAAGTGTTCTTGGGATGTTATATAGACTGACCAGATTCTGATCTGTAAGGGTCAGTGAAAAGAATTAGATCGCATGGAGTGTGGTCTTTGACAACAGAATTAAATCATTGAGCCTTGGACAACCCTGTTATATTTGGAAGTTAATAGTTTTAAATAATCCATGGGTAGAGAAGAATTTGAGGGGAAACTACAAAGTATTTTAAAGTAAATGAAAATGGCTTCTTTCGTACTTAGGGAAATCTGTGGCACTGAGGACCTAGGCTGGAACAAGACCTCAGTTCTGTGTGTCATTTCTGCACTAGAAACTAGAAAGACAAGCACTTATCTAAGGACATGAACATAGTGTGAAAACAGAAAAATCAAGGAAATCTAAGACTGCATCTTTGGGAGCAGTGGTGAAGCTGATGAACCTTTAGTTGCCTGATGAGGAGGAGACGCTGGTGACCAGATGGGAACTGTGAGGCGTGAAGCCACTACAAATCCCACAGGGATTAAAGAGCAATAAGGAACCATTATCAACGGCTTCGTGTCAATAAATTGACAGTAGACAATGAAAAGGACAAATTCCTTGAAAGATTTAATTGTCATAGACCCATCTAAATGGAATTACCTTTAGGAACCCTCCCGGAGAGTAAGCTCCACGCCCAGGTGTTATTTAAAAACTATGCAAATCAGTGAAGTGGAGACTTGGCAGTAGAATAGCAGTTTCCATATGCAAAAAATAAAATTTGAATCCATGCCTTGTACTGTATCACTAAAACTAAATCAAAATTGATCATAGATATAAATGTGGAATATAAGACAATAAAATATGTGAAAAAAAATATCCCCAAGGTTATAGAAAACATACTAGCCTTGTCACCAAAAACAAAATCAACAAGAGAACTGGATTCACAACATAAAAAGCTGTACAAAGGCCGTGTGTTGAAGCCATAAAAGAGATGGTGACAGCAGCATGAGGGTGGGGAGGGAGGGACGGCCACATCTCCGCCATCTCCAGGGGGGTGGAGTGCCAGCGGCCAGTCACATTTCCGCCATCTCCAGGGGGGTGCAGTGCCAACGGCCAGTCACATTTCCGCCATCTCCAGGGGGGTGCAGTGCCAACGGCCAGTCACATTTCTGCCATCTCCAGGGGGGTGCAGTGCCAATACTTCTTGATTTGAAAACACCGTTGAACTCTTGACTGGGACAGTGACTATAAATATAGTCTTGAGTTAATAAAAGTGAACTTTAAAATTTTTGTGATTATAAATTCTTTACCCAGTGAAGAAGATTTAAGTATGTAGAAAATTTTGAAAATAGAGTTGCATACAGTAATCCCTCCATAAAGCTATTATAAATAGTAATTTGGTGTAATGTGCGTTTTTTGTTATATTTTGGTTTTGGTTTTTCAAAACAAGGTTCCTCTGTATAACAGTCCTGAAGCTGTCCTAGAACTAGCTCTGTAAACCAAACTGGCCTTGAACTCACAGAGATCTGCCTGTCTCTGCCTCCCGAGTGCTGGGATTAAAGGTGTGCGCCACCATCACCCAGCTGGTGTAGTGTGTTTTTCACTCTTTATGTTTTTTTTTTTTTTACTCTTTATGTTTTTAGTAACAAGACTTATACTTTATTTGTCAGTTTTGATTTATACAGTAGACATGCTATGCATATGTCACTTAACATTCTATAAATGCAAGGTGTTTAGCAAGTGTTTCTTCAACATTTATGACTAAAACTTGTGCTAAGAAATTATCAGCTTTCTGGTACAGCATAAAATCTCCGTTTCTGCACGTGGTATCTCAGGTATCATGTTACCTCTTTTACAGTTTGAGTTTGCTGGGTATAGAATTGCCTGAGCAACTTTGGTAGAGGCAGAATTGGGTTTAGTTGTACTTCATTCTTAATATAAGATCTTAAGCCGGGTGGTGGCGGTGCACCACCTTTAATCCCAGCACTCGGGAGGCAGAGACAGGCGGATCTCTGTGAGTTTGAGGCCAGCCTGCTCTACAAGAGCTAGTTCCAGGACAGGCTCCAAAGCTACAAAGAAACCCTGTCTTGAAACCCCCCCCCCCCAAAAAAAGTGTGTTTTTGGATTATTTCAGATTAGGATGAGAGGTGGGAAAACAAAACCACATGCTACCAGACTTTGATTGCAAGTTTTATGTTATAAAATAACATATTTCAAATTTTCTAAAAATTTTTTGAGATTTTGATTTTTAAACTTCTTCCTATGTCAGCTTCATTTGCCATCCAAATTGGTTAGTTATTTCCAGCATGTTTTACATGGAAGATGTAATGAGAAAAATTCCTATTATGTTCTCATAGGACAGCTGTGTTAGAGGACACTGCACTCCCGTGTGTCACAGGACGGCTGTGTTAGAGACACTGCACTCCTGTGTGTCACAGGACAGCTGTGTTAGAGGACACTACACTCCCGTGTGTCATAGGATAGCTGTGTTAGAGGACCCTGAACTCCCGTGTGTCACAGGACAGCTGTGTTAGAGGGCACTGCACTCCCGTGTGTCACAGGACAGCTGTGTTAGAGGGCACTGCACTCCCGTGTGTCACAGGACAGCTGTGTTAGAGGGCACTGCACTCCCGTGTGTCACAGGACAGCTGTGTTAGAGGACACTACACTCCCGTGTGTCACAGGACAGCTGTGTTAGAGGACACTACACTCCCGTGTGTCACAGTACAGCTGTGTTAGAGGGCACTGCACTCCCGTGTGTCACAGGACAGCTGTGTTAGAGGACCCTGCACTCCCGTGTGTCACAGGACAGCTGTGTTAGAGGGCACTGCACTCCCGTGTGTCACAGGACAGCTGTGTTAGAGGACCCTGCACTCCCGTGTGTCACAGGACAGCTGTGTTAGAGGACCCTGCACTCCCGTGTGTCATGTCCTCAGATAGTAGTTTCTTTTTCTGTATGACCTGAAACGTTCTTCAAACCAGGCATCCAAAATATACCTCAGCAGGCCTCATGTTGATGTCTTCCCTATTTTTAGTCTGAATATTTTCTTGTATTCATGATAGACCTCTGTGTTAATTTTTCCATCTACAGAAACCGTGAGATCCTGGAGAATATATTAGCTGTCGTCCTGGCTATTCTTGTGGCTTTTTTGGGATCCATTCTTCTCATCCAAGGCTTCTTCAGAGACATCTGGGTGTTCCAGTTCTGCCTGGTGATAGCTAGCTGCCAGTACTCACTGCTCAAGGTACCAGTGTCTCTGCCTTCTGTGCTGTCTCTAAAGCCATTCACCAGCTCACCACAGAATGATAACTTTTAGGGTTATTTTCCATGGAGGTTTACATTGGATTATGTAGGAACCAGAGCAGGGTGTAAACTTTAAAAAGTAATTGTGCGTATGCTGAATTTACTAAAAACGAATTCTTTGTATTAAAAGAGAATATTTGTTAAAATAAGAATTTGCATCTTTGAGATTTATTTCTGTTTAATTTACCAGCACTAACCTTTCTTTTCCAGCCTTTGAGCTTTCTGTTCTATGGGTGGGATTTATTAAAATTGTCATTGGTAGATAACATCATGTCAAAAACTAGAAATAGTTCTTATTTCTGGGGCCATCAAAGAAAATATTGATGTCCCTTTGTTAGTGACTGAGTAGTGGCTCAGAAGCATCCATGTTGTCATTGTAAACATTAGTGGGAGAATCCAGCACGTCAGCTGATGACTGGCCAAAGCTTTGCCTTCTGCTGAGCCTGTCTTACTCTGCAAAGGCTGTATCCCATAGAGATGCTGGTGTGCAGAGCCCTCCCCAGGCTGGCACGGCTGCTTCAGTTCTGTTGATGACTGTCTTGATTTTTCTGTCTGTTTATAGCTAACATCTGAAGTAAGCCATGTAGGTCATTGCTCTGTTCTGTATTGCCAGCCACATTCTCTGTCATTTAACATCTGTTAATGCTCTCTCCTCTCCGTGTCCTCCTCTCCACTGCTCTGTGACCTTGCACAGCCTGGATGGCTCTTGGTCCTCAGATGACTGTCCTCTATTGTTGCTTCTTTATTCTTTGCGTGTTGCTGACTTTGAGAATTGTGGGGCCTTGTGTGCCCTACTCGGTTTTATTGCTTTAGTCATCAAGCCATTACACACATTATGTCTGGATTCAGATGTGAAGGCTTTGCATCTTTCGCAGGCTTAGTCCTGACAGATAGACACGGCTGGAAGTAGCATGTTATCGCCTCTGGTTGTTGGTTTTCTGTTTTTGCTCTTGAAATTCTTTTCTTCCTTCTTCAATAACAAGTAATCAAGTCTCTTTGATTAAATTTGGTGTGCATGTTAAAATTGCTTTTCCTTCTTGTTGCCTTTCCCTCAGCCACCTTATCTATCCCTTTGTTGCCTTAATCCATAAAAACTCATTCTCTGGCTGTAGTGTCCCTTGTTCATTAATTTTGTCTACTATTTTCAGGTTAGTGTGGTTAAACAAGGAGAAAGACGACAGGTTGCTATTGTGGTGGTGGTGGTGGTTGAACTTGCTGGCTAAGAGCAGTAATGTCACAAACAGAAAAGGGAAGGCAGGAATCAGAATTTCAGAAGGCGCTGAGGTTGAGAGGACTGAAAGATTACCCAGGCTCATATCCAGAGAAGGGCACATGTCAGACTCAGCTCTCTTGGCGCAGTGTGGAACTGCTGGTGGTGATGGACTGTGCTGGGAAAGGTATGTTATGTGCCACTGGAGATGAATGAGGATTCGGGGGAAGTTCTGATTGAGGAATTATGTGATGACATTAGGACATTTTCATAGGATACAGCAGGATTGCCCTTGATTATTTTGCTGTGCAAACGCAGATAATAAATTCATTTATCACAGTTTAGTAAACTTAGAATCTGTGAGTACAACTAGAACTTGGATGCTAACCCGAAGTCCTGTGTCTCTCCTGAGTGGGATAGTGGCTGCAGAATGTGGTGACTGTGCTCACACACAGTAAAGAGCCATGCTGAAAGACGGGCCTGCCTACTGTATGCCAACTAAAATATTCAGCTGGGTAGTTGCAAGTTATTAATTGGCTAAAATAAGGAAAAATGAGGAGCAGTGTGCACTGTGTTTATTATCCTAGTGAGCCATTTCCTAGAGCTGGTGTTTCATGTTTGGAATTAATGTTCATGGTTTCTTGGTTGCAAGACATTGCCTAAAATCACTTAAGGGCATTGTAAAAGTTGCTTTTGACAAAAAGAAATATAGGCAACCAAGGAATGCTGGGAGTGGGAGAAATAGTCTTCCTCAGGGAAGAACCCCTTATTTGGTTATCCAATGCCAAATAGTCAGCCCTGAAAACATACTTACAAGGAACAAACAGACTGAGTAGGTTAAGGAAATATGTGTATATCCGTATGTGCAGGAAAGGCCATGAACATGAAAAAGGGTTATATAGGAGGAGTTGGAGGGAGGAAAGGGAAGGGAGAAATGTATAATCTCAAAAAAATAAAAGAAGTGGTTTAAAGAGTTTAAACGGTAAGATGGATACATATATACACACACAGGATTTTTACTCATCTATAAGGAATGAATTGATGGTGAAGGCAGGCAGATCTCTTTGAGTTTGAGGCCAGCTTGATCTACATAGTGAGTTCCAGGACAGCCAAGAGTGTATAGAGAGACATGTCTTAAAATAAAATAAATGTCATTTTCATTAAAATGGATGTAACTGGAGATCATCATGTTAAGTGGAATAAACAAAATTTAGAAAGGCAAATATTACAGGTTTTCTCTCATATGCAGAATAAAGAAGCAAATATCTGTATATGCACACATGTATAGTTAGTTACAGACATATAAAGAGAGTTGGATATGCACATAGAATTGGATACATACACATAGTTAGGTACTGAATAGAGCTGTGTATTGATTAGACACGAAAGCAGGAAGGACAGTACCACGGAAGGAAAGGGTACAGGTGAGATGGGGTGAGATGGGAGAAGGGATGGCTGTTACTAAAACATGCTCATATGTACAAATGACAGTCTCATAATGAAGCCCAGCATTTTGTGACTTAGCTTAAAAATGAGAATAAACTGTTGGGTCTTTTTGTTTGTTTGTTTTAACTTGCTTGTGGAATTCCTGAGACTTGAGTAAAATAATATGTCTTTCTGCTCCATTTCTAGAGTGTCCAACCAGATTCTTCCTCTCCCAGACATGTAAGTTTCCTGGAAGGACTGTAAGTTACAGCTCCTTCACCCCTTACCACAGCCTGTAGTTTCTCCTGCATGTACTAGGTTGAGTTATGTTTGTATCTTTTGTTTCATCTAAGTTTGAGCACACTGTGTAGTTGATTTATGAACATGAAAGGAAATGACACTGTGCCGGCTGACTCTGAATCCTGGTTGAGATGAGCATAATAATTCATTTTCTGACAGCCTGTCTCAAGAGTGTCACTTAAGCGGACGTAATCCATATAAGCTTGATTGTTTGCATTTACCATGATTTGAAAATAGTGAATAAGCATTGAAAATAGAATTTTGAAGTAGCAAAAGCTTAACTTTGATGAACAATTAAGAGCAAGAACAAAAAGATGTACTGCATTCAACTGCTATTTTAAGACTTTTGTGCTAAGTAATGAAATTAAATCCTGGCTGATTATCCTGTGTCTGCTGGTCTGGTTCTGGATCTAACAAGCCGTTTGTGTAGTAGAAGTACCAAAGAACATCCTCTGTACAGTAGTGCAAAGCTGGGATTTGTGGCTCACACCTTTTATCCCAGAACTTAGGAAGATTACAGGGCATTCACAGTGACCAGAACTACATAATTTCCAGGCCAGCATGGGCCAAAGAATGAAATCCTGTATTGTTTTTTGAAAAAAAAAAAAAAGAATGAATGAACTAGATTAAAAAAAAAATAAGCTCCAAGAATAGTGTTTAGTTTAGCTCTTATTCCTGAATATAATGATTTTATCCTTATATTAAAATAGTTAATGCAACCAGAGCAAAAAGTAAATCAAGCAGGAAAATGGTTTCCTCTTGACTAATGATGTTTGTCATCTGTAGGAATACTTTTGAAATGTGATGATATTGGATGCATTGCTGTGTAGCCGAATTCTGACATGATTACTGGCTTGCAGAACAATGTCAAGGGACATAGAGAAAAGCTGATGCCTGACCCCCAGATTCCTGGGTTAAATTCTCACGTGTGGCTCAGCCCCTTCCTTTCTCACTCTGTTCTCTTTCTCCCTTTCCTTTCTTCCCTTTCTTTGCAAACATGATGTCTCTTTACCTCCAGTACTTCAGTGTGTTTCCTCAGAGCGTTTTGTATGTTCATTCAACATGACTGTCAAAGTTAGGACATCAGCCCTAATATGATGCTCTTGTCCAGTCTATAGGTGTCTCAGGTTTGATCTGTTCTCTTAGCTGGCAGTAGAGTTTCTGATCTGGTCTCTTAACTCTTATAACCTGGAGTGGTTCCTTAGTCATGATATTGAAAGTGTTTATAGACCAAGGCCAGTTATATTGTAGACTGTCCTCCAATTTATGTTTGATGTTTCTTTTTTATTAGAGGTTAGTGTATTTGCAGTGGGGGGAGGGAAAGGGTATCCTCAGTGCATCCATCATGAAGGATGCGTGTGGTACTGATTTCCCTCCTGCTGGTGCTGTAGCTCGAGTGTTCCTCAGATATGCAGTGTTAATGTTTGGCTGGCCGAGGCTTTCACGGAGGCCAGATATGTCATGTACATTGTAGGATCCTTCTTCCAAGTAGAGGCCAGTGGCAGTGCTGCCTGTAAGAATGTGTTTACAGCTGCCACATGTTCTCTTGGAAACAAACGCCCTCTCTGTTCCGAACTTCCGCTTTCCTAGAGATGTCACCATTTTCACCCTTGTAGTTCTGAGTCTCTTATTGGGAATTACTTGGAGTCTGTATGCATATCTTAGTGATTCACAGATTTTCGGCTAACTTGTTTTATATCTACTAGTTTCTTGTTTGAATCAGACATTGTTTGATAGTAGCTAGGTATTGATCTTCTAATTCCACTGTTGTATGTTAATTTCTAACTAAGAGGAATAGTTTTATCTTCTGTCTTAACTGATTATTTGTGGTGTTGATAATGAACCCAGGACCTTGTGCGTGTGAGACAGTCATTGCACCACCACTGAGCTGTACCCAAGCCCTTTCTCTGTGTCTGTGTGTGTGTGTATGTGTGTGATCAGTGTATTTGTGTGGACTTAGGGGTATATTACAGTGGACTATAGTGTTACAGCACTTGCTTTGATACTGAGGTTGTCCTTCACTTAGCCATTTGAAGTCTGTCCGACTGTTCTTTATCCGTTTGACATAGCCCTGTGATCCTTTAATGGCTTTTTTTCTTTTCCAAAATAGCAGTGATCATGATCCAGGTTGAATATATATTCTCCTTCTGGCTCCAACTATCTTCTCTTCCCTATGAGATTTTGGCTCTTTTTTGTAAATACTATTTGTAAACTAAGATCAGGATGCTAGTAACCTTATTACTGGAATTTTATTGTGTCCAGGTACTCTCAGTGAGTAAAACTTATAAAACTTACACATGAACATTCATATGTATGTATATACTTCTCCTGAATCTATTTATATGCCTATTAAAACTAATGAGTGCTCTGATTTCTGATGGTATCACAGGGCTCATTCTATTCCTCCCCCTTTCTGTATTTTTCCTGACATTTTTCTGCAACCATCAGAAACCTGCCTTTATATGGAAATGGTTCAAACCATTAGAACGTAAGCTAGTAATGACCTCAGGAGTTAGTTTTGGCTTTCAAAATGAACTAAACTGACAGTGAAAATGTATTGCTTGCAGGGTCATAATCGTATCATTGCCTATAGTAGGCCAGTTTACTTCTGTTTATGTTGTGGTCTTATTTGGCTCTTGGATTATGGCAGTAGAAACCTAACTACAAGCAAGTTCAAATTATATGGAATAACTTTCACCAATCCACTGGTGCTTCTATCAGCCAGGGATTTGGTTATAGGTGAGTTGTCTTAAAGATATCTCTGATCTTAACATTAGTTTATTTGTTTGCAAACAGTTTACTGACAGATAGATAAACCAGCTTATTTTGCTTACTGTAGTCCTGTCTGAGAAACAGTTATAGAGCTTCTAAGAATGGAAAAGTTAATGGTGAATAAAGATAGTAATTCTAATTCTGTTCTCGAAAAGAGTACAGGGTAAAGATAATGATGATGATACATTTTAGGTTCATGTTACATAAAAAATGGTTAAAATGAGTTTTCCCCCTGTGCTGGAATTGAATATAGGGCCTCATGCTTACCAGGCAAGTGCGCTATCATTGAATTGTATCCCAGCCCCTTAAGATGATTTTAAAAGGTATTTTTTATAGGTGGAAGAATTTAATAACCAAGCAGCTCTGTAGCGACAATAATTTTAGATCCTATCTTTTAAAAGTCACACAGTATAAAATGTTAAATTTGACTTCATTGCGTGTGGGCTTTAACTGAACAAGAGAATGATGCAGTGTTTTTTAACAAACTTTTCTTTCCTTCCATAGTGTTTACACTCTGTTTCCCAATAGTATTTTTCATTGGTCTCCTGCCTCAGGTGAACACGTTTGTAATGTACCTTTGTGAACAATTGGATATCCATATCTTTGGTGGGAATGGTGAGTAAATCACAGTTGTTATGAAGTAATAAACTGAACGTTAAAATACAGCCCCACTTCTCATTTTAGAATTGAGATTAGCAAAGAAAAGTTACTTATTTAATAATTGAAGGCAGAAAGACAGTTAGTTGTAGTTAAAAAAAAAAGTAGTCAGGTCTGCTGTTAGATCAATGTGTAGAAAGTAACAATAATTTGCAAAAAAGAAATTTATAAAATATATATATAAAGAAATTTATAGAATAGTCCATGCCCCCCACTCCCATCCTTAGGTGATACATTTCCAAGCTGTGCTGTGTCTATACCTTTAGATACTGCAGATAGCAAGAACCTATATGGACTGTCTTTCCCGTACTGTACCTACATACCTGTGATAGAGTTTAATATATACATTAGGCACAGTGAGGTAAGCAACAGTGACTAATAATGAAGAGCAATTAATGCCGTTTATCCAGCCAGCCTAACTGAATGTATGAGCTTCCTGTCCAGTGGGAAACCCTGTCTTTAGGCAGTAGTGCGGAGGATGACACCAACACCCTCCTCTAGCCTCAGCATGCATTTGTGCACACAGGTGCATGTACCTGCACTCACATGCTGCAACATGAGGATGACATCAGCACCGTCCTCTGGCCTCAGCATTTGTGCACACGGGTGTATACACCTGTACTCACATGCTACAACCAAGTAAAAGTTATGGGATGTAGCCTCTCTCTTTCTTTCTCTGGAATTTTCTATGGCATGTGTTTGACCTATAGATGATCACATGTAATAGAACCTGTGGAAAGTAAAGCTGCAGGAAAGGAGGGGCTACTGTGGAGGTTTTAGCTGTGATCTGTACTCAG
Organism: Ondatra zibethicus; assembly: GCA_004026605.1. NCBI lineage: Eukaryota > Metazoa > Chordata > Mammalia > Rodentia > Cricetidae > Ondatra > Ondatra zibethicus. The sequence continues at coordinate 19,120 of PVIU01000291.1, read as the reverse complement.
TCATCAGGTGTTTTATAACATCATCTGTGCTGAGCAGGTTGAGGTCTGATTGTGCTTGGATTTTTGTTTTGGGGCGTGCATTTGGCATGCCCATGTACTTGCTTTCAGAGCCAAGGCCAGAATCTAAAAGCATTTTTACTAAATCAGCTTTTAAGAATTATCTCTGTTTTTAGAGTAAAATATGTATGCATTAGTCAATAACTTAGAAAAACAGTTTTCTTTCCATGAACGTATTTTATCTTAAAAAAAAAAGTCAACTGCCAATCTGGAAGATAGTGACCTGCAGGGCTTGACAGCAGCGTGTAGGCAGATGACGTAGTTGAGATAGCATGCCCTTCATCATTTAACATTTCTTGGAAAGAAGAGTATGCAAACAGAGGAAATATTCAAAAGGAACTCCATTGGCCTTATAATTCATCTTCTTCACACTTCACTTTTGTGATGCTTATTTGCCTTCTGCAAACATGCACTGAAATCATCTCTTGGTAAAATGCTGATGGTGTGGCTTAATTTTCAATTTTATGTGCATAAGATGGAGTGTGTGGTGTGTGGCTGTGAGTGTAGGTGCGTGCACCTGTGTGCACGCTGAGGCCCGAGGAGGGTGTTAAATGTCTCGCTCTCTACCTCCTGCCCTGAGCCAGAAGCTCACACTTTGGGCCAGGTCAGCTGGCACATGCAGCCATGCCCAGCTTTTTATATGGGTGTTGGGGGTTTGAACGCAGGTCCTCACACAGCGACCACTTTTATTCACTGAGCCTTCTCTCTAGCTGATCTGGCTTAAATTGTAAATAAAAAATAAAACTTTTCTGCATTGCTGTATATTATACTAGCATGATTTCTTATGTTTGAATTGTATAATTAAAACATCTGGTTCCTTTGATCAGATCAGCTTAATGAGGAGAAGGTAATGTCAGTGTTTCGTGACCTGCTGTTGGTTTTTTGCTGCAGAGCATGGAGAGGGCTCCTTGTAGGTGACTTAAGAGTATTTGGCTTTGTTATTTTAAGTTACATATGTCCAAAGTGTTAGGCTTTTAATAGTAAATAAATATTCCCTATGGATTTGCCTTAGATCACTATGTAAAATCAGATTAAGAAACACTCTCAGGTATATTTTTAATATGGGTAACTTTTAACTATGCCTTCTTCTTATTCCTAGTCAGTGAGTAGGGGTCAGTTGCTTGTTGTTGACATTTTTAGTAATCAGATTTACACGGTTTTGTGTGAATTGATGAGCAAATGGGAATGCAGACTTCCTGCTGTGGAGGAAGCCAGTCGTTTTTTTAAGGAAAGCTGTTTTCATTGGTTAGTTAACACCTCCAGTTTATTTCTGGCCTTTGCAAGCTTTGTTTTCTAATACAACTTATTAATGTAAGATACCTTTTTCAAAAAGGGTTATTTTATTTTTAATTAGATGGTGTGTGGGTGCCTGTGGAGTAGTACAGAGACATCAGATCCCTTGGAACTGGAGTTACAGGTGGTTTTGAGCTGTCTGATGTGGGTGTTCGGAACCAAACTGTGCGTGAGCAGCACATGCTCTTAAAACTGAGCCAACTCTCCAGCCCCCAAGATACATTTTGAAGCCTATTATAGGTACAAATGTTTTTTCTGAGATTCCGAGGTAAATATATTTTATCGAAGATTGAAGATAGCAAGCAAGACATGGTACCCGATACCTGTAATCTGAGCACTTAGGAGGGTAAGGCAGAAGGATTGCTGGGAGTGGCAAGCCAGCCCAAGCTAAGAGTGAGACCCTATCTCAACAAAATATTGGAGATTCTTGTGTCAAATCTAATTAAAAAGATGAAATAGCTGGATTTTAAAAGTCACACGAGTAGATCAATATTGTGTTACTTGATAGGGTTTTCGTGCATTTGAGTTTTTTGCTGTAGGTGTGTGTAAAATCCTGATTTCCTTCCTCCTTCACTGTCTAGCCACCACCAGCCTGCTAGCAGCGCTGTACAGTTTCCTCTGCAGCATTGTGGCCGTCGCCTTGCTGTATGGGCTGTGCTATGGAGCTTTAAAGGTAAGCTACAGACTGTGATGTGCTCTGTGAGTGTGTATGTGAATGCTTAAAACTGACTGCAGGTTCCATCCTGCCCTGCCCTTGAGACACTAATTTCCCTGCCTCCAATGCTCATCTGTACTCTTACTCTGTCTTACTTTGAATTTTAAAGCAATTTGATAATCAGTCATTATTAAGGAAAATTCTTTTCCAAACAATAATCTTAGGTTACTATTTAAAGGCTTTTTAAAACTAGACTCATTTGCACGAGAGGCAGACATGGTATTGCAGAATATGCAATTAAATGTCTATTTCTGGTTTAAAATGTATGTAACTACTACCTCTCATCTTGATTTACTTATGAATATAAATATTTATAAGAAAATGTTTTGGTTGGGGTGTAGCTCATTGGAAGAGTGTTTGCCAGGTATGCTCAAGGCCCAGTGCTTAGTCCCCAGCACAGCACAGCAAGACAGAAGCGAGTCCAAGGGCTATAGGTGAAGGTGTAAAACAGTGCTGGCGCACACTGTTGGCTTGATTTATGGAGACGTCATCCAGCCCATGAGCCATTTTAACACTGGTTTATAACCCCTCACATATTTCTGGATTTTTGTCTGTTTTGAGGTTTGTTTTTAATTAAAGCAAGATAACGAGAAAATATTAAGGTTCAAAGAGCTGTGAGAAGTGATTTCCGTTCTGCATCATTCTGTCTGTGTCTCTTATGAAGTGCCTGCTGTCTGTAAGAGTTGTTTCCTGTCTGTGAGGAACTTGTAGGTCAGCTGTGGATTCCCAAGTCAACAGCGTGCAGAGTCCAGAGTAATGAAGGCTAAAACCACGCTAAGCTTCAGGGCCCCAGCCTCGAAGAGTTGTGCTTCACTGAAGCCCGATCCCATTGGTGTATTTGGGGACTATATGGGAGAAGAAAAGAGGGCTAGAAACGGTCTAGCCTGAGCTGAGGTCTTTAGATTTCTAGATGACAGTAGAAATCCTAGAGTTTAAGAACAAAGGATTTTTTAATGTGAACACTTTATTTGTTCATATTTATGAGGTCCAAAGGCACATAGTAGTAGTCGTGTAGAAAGAGGTTTCTGTTCATGCAGAAACAGAAAAGTCATCAACAGAACTGAGTCATTGGAGACTGCAACTGTGGGCTGGCGAGAGAAAAGAGAGTTTGACCTCTGAGAGATGGTAGTTTTTAAATGTTAGCTAAAATAGAGCCCCACCGGGAACAGTCAGAGAGGCCTAAGAGTCCGAAAGGTTCCATTGGATGTTGCACCAGATAGACCATCAGAGACTTAACAAAGGTTTGTATTGGATGTGGTACTGGCTTGACTATCAGTGACTTAACAAAAATAGTTTCTTTGGCCTTTTAAGGAAGAAAACTAAAATAAGTTAAAAGTTTGAAAGGAAATAAGAAAATGTGTTTTGTGCTTTCTAGACTATAGCTGTGAAGGATGTGGATATGATAAGGGTTTGTGTTCTAGCCTTGTTTTATTTTTTTTAAAAAGATCTGAGAGTTGATTTACAGTTAAGGGTAAAGGGGGAAATAAATTCAATATCATCTATAAAATGACCAGTATTTAGAATGTGAGAAATTACAGTAACAGATATGAGAAATTATTCCTAATATGAATAAAACTTTAATACTGAGAGATGGATGGATGGATGGATGGATGGATGGATGGATGGATGGATGGATGGATGGATGGACGGATGGACAGACAGACAAAGCTTTCTTAAGACAAAAGAAATCTAGTATCTAGATCCCAGGTCTCCGGAAAACAGTAACGAATGTGGGATATGGTGTGCTTGAGAGGCAGGCAGGGTTAGGAGTTCAAAGCTATCCACAACTACATAGCAAATGTGAGGTCAGCCTGAGCTACCTGAGACCCTTTATCAAATGAAAAAAAATTCTAAATTCATCTGGAATAAGGTACAGTTATTAATATATAGCTAAAACACTTTAAACTGTAAATTTGCTGTTTCTAAAATATTGATGTAAGAGGATTGTATGCTAGGTTATAAGTTACAAATATCTTATCTTCCTCATTTTCCCCTCAGGATTCATGGGATGGCCAGCACATTCCAGTGCTTTTTTCTGTTTTTTGTGGTTTGTTAGTGGCCGTGTCCTATCATCTCAGCCGACAAAGCAGTGATCCCTCTGTGCTCTTGTAAGTGAGATCAGTCATTGTTGTTGAATTTAAGTATGCTGGCACTTCTGTGCCTATCAAGTGGTGTGTGAGTGCTTGTGTGCGTGCGTGCATGCGTGTGTGCGTGTGTGTGTGTGGCTTCTACAAGAGTAAAATGTGCTCTTAACTGTTGAGCCATCTCTCCAGTCCCATGGTGGTTGTTTGTTTCTTTGTTTTTTGTTTCGAGACAGGCTTTCTCTGTGTAGCTTTGTTTTAGGTTTTGTTTTGTTTTGTAATGTTTTCTCTTCCCAAGTTTTAATGACAGTATTTTCACTAAGTATCCTTATATATGCCAAAATAAACTTAGAATTTCCATGTCTCAGTGATTAAATGTACTTGGGTTATTTGGTTTTATATCACAAACACCTTTGCTGTTTAAATTGCTAGGTTTCAAGCTTCATGTATATTTTCTATTGAATATTTATTTTTTCAAATAAAGCTCTTTGATGCAATCCAAGATTTTTCCAAAAACTGAAGAGAAAAACCCAGAAGACCCTCTGTCTGACGTGAAAGACCCACTGCCAGAAAAGCTTAGCAATTCTGTTGTAAGTGTCGCTTTTTTGATGATAGTACTTATGGCGAATGACTGTTAGATACTCAATAATTTTGAAGGTCTTTTAGTTATTGGAGGAAATACAGCATTGTTAAATATTACTCATTGTATCCAGTCCAGATTTTAACGTACTAGTTAAGCATGCTCCATCCCAAAAGTCCAGAAGAATCTGGATTAGAATCTCAAACTATTGGAACGTTAACGTGATCACACCATGGAAAACTACACATTTGGTCTGATCAATCATGGGTTCACTTACAGTGCTGTTTACTGTGACCTTGTGCCTGTTAGGCCCACAGGAAAAAATAAACTTCATTTACTTATTTATGTATCTATCTATTTATCTGATTTATTTATTTTTTATGTGTGACTCATCTCCCCAAAGTATGTCATGTTATATGTAAAATACTCCCAAGCCGGCAAACATCAACAGTCTCTCATTGTTCTGGCCCTAAACATTTTGGATAGGATATAGTTAGCCTGTATAAGAAAGGCACTATTTTCACACATGGCCACAGTATGGAAGAGTATGTTAAAAGGTTTCATGTAGAGCAAAATTAAGTCATTTCGTTGATCCTAGAAATGCTGCCCGCCCTCCTCGGGGACACAGGGGTCTGAAAGTTGAATATAGGAGGTATTCACTCTTTATCCTCAGCTCACTTTCCATGGTTTCATTTACCGGTGGTCAACTCCAGACCAGAAGTAGAAGCTAAAAAAGTCCAGAAATAAAGGATCTGTAAGTTTTAAATTGTACACCACTCTGAGTAGGAGGATAAAATGTTGCGCTATTCCACCCAGACATGATGCATACCCTCGTCCAAGTGTCTGCTGTGCAGACCACTAGCTCTCATCAGCTACTTAGTAGACACGCGGTTATCGGTACAGCTGGAGGGTGGGGTCCGCTAGTAGTTTTAGGTGTCCATGAGGGTCATGGAACTTACTGCTTATGAGTAAGGGCAGACTGCTGTTTAAACTGTTTAACGTAAGTTAGGTTTAATATAATTCCTGTTGGTTTTAAAAAAACCCACCTCTGTCTTGTGCTCCGTTTCTCAAGGGCACTATAAAAAAGTGTATTTGGGGGCTGGAGAGGTGGCTCAGCAGCTGAGAGCACTGTTGCTCTGCTGAGAACCTGGGTTCAGTTCTCACCACCCTCGTGGGAGCTTGCATCTGCCTGCCACTCCCGTTCCAAGAGACCCAGCACCTGGTTTCTGCAAGCACTGCTCACGTGTTGTAGACAGACATCCATGCAGGCAAGACACCTATACACATAAATACATAGGAGACTTAAGGTGGGGTTTCCAGGTCAAAGATAAGAATAGTCCTGCTAACATATACCTATTAGAATATTTCTTCTCAATTCATTGTAGTGGTCCACAGTGTCACTTTGTTCCCTTGAAAAGTGAATTCTAGAGGTTCCTGTCTGTTATATAGGGCAAAACACTGTTTTATTTTAGATTGTTTGTTGTGCTGGAGATTAAACCCAGAGTCTTGCTTGCAAGGAAAACACTCTACTACCAAAACTATGGCCCCAGTTCCTCCTTTTAGATGATTTATGTCTGAATGTTGAACTTACCTCGGCATTAATTGGACATAGCATTTATTTCAGTGAATATCACTACTCACAGATTCTCTAGAAATTTAGAAGTAACAAACTACCTCAAGATGAAATTGAAGCACATCCTCTGAGTTTAGTTTCTGTGTTCATGGTAAGCATAGTGGAATGTAATGCAGCTTATATGTCTGCTGATCAGTAGATGGCCAGGGATAGCAAGAGGATCCTGTTTTTTACTACAGAGTTGGGTATGCTTCTAAAATTTCAAAACCTGAGATGCTCCCAAATCATTAAGGAAAAAAAAAAAACCCATCTTGGATTTTAGAACATTTCTGATTTCAGATTTTTCAGTTCAGGGATCCTCAACTGGCAGAATCCAACAAGTCCTGGAGGCTGAGTGGAAGCCAGAATCGAAAACACTTTTGGTCCTAAGTTCAAATAAGGGATTCTCAGCCCTGAAAGTCCCTGGAAGAACCCGTCCTAAGGAAAATAGGGAGTGTGCATGCAGTCAGTGTTGGTGCCTCAGAAGATCAGCTCTTTTTTGTCAGTAAAAAAACAAAGTGTACTGACCCATGAGGGACAGTCTTCTAAAAGACTCTCCATTTACAGCATTAAAAAGTAGGCGAGTGTTTTTGTTTCCTGGCATACAGTGCTAAGCTCTGAGGAAATCCCAAATACGAGAACATTGAGGAAGGAAACAAGATTTACTCTACATAATTATTTTACACAAGAAATACCTAGAAATACTGAAGTGTATCAATGTGAAATTAATTCTTTACCAATTGGGGAAAAAGGAGGTTTTTTTGTTTTTTGGGTTTTTTTAAATTGTATGTAAAGAAAAGTTTGGTGGCATTTGGGAGGTGGAGTCACAAGGCCTCGGGCATTCAGGGTCATGCTCAGCTGCTAATGACTTGGAGCCAGCCTGGATTGCATGAGACCCATCTTAAAGAAGTGTGTAATTGTTTCATAATTGCCCTCTGTCCCACAGAGTGAGCGTTTGCAGTCCGACCTGGTGGTGTGTGTCGCAATTGGCGTGCTTTATTTTGCTATTCATGTAAGCACAGTGTTTACAGCACTACAGGTAAGGAATCCTCTTGTTTGAGTTAATAGAAAGTGACCTAACTGCTGTGTGACATTGTGGCACTGAAATCCTTGAGTTGTTCGGGTTTTTCTGTTCTTTTGGTTTTTGTTTTGTTTTGGGGGTGATTGATTTTAGTAGTAAGTTTTGTTCCCTCACGTTTTTATATACATATACTGTGTATTCTTGTCACACACCCCACCTCTCTCCCAGCCCTCCCCCAAATCTCTTTCCCCTTCTCAGTATTGATTTTGTTTAGTGTCCTGTGTAATTGAACCAGAACCTGAGTTTGGAACTAATTAGGAGAACCTGGTGGGCTTATTAAGGGTACACAACTGAATCCTGTGCCCCCTCTGTTCTAGGGTCTGTTGGGTGCCACAGTTCAGCAGGGTAGGGACCCATGAGTCCTCCCCCATCCCTAACTGACTGTTAGGAGGGCCTGACTCTGTGAACCCAGTGCCAGCATACACAGCGGTGCCTCTGGGAATATATGAGTTTTTGTTTAAGTATTTTATTGTGTTCTCCCTGGGTTGTAAATCTTTGTGAGTGGCTTAGGAGCTTTTCCTATTACTGCAGTCATTGAGGTGAACTGTGTGCAGTCATCTGAGGTGACTTGTATGCAGTGTTCATTTCCTTACTGCAATAGTCTGAGGTGAGCTGTGTGCAGTCATCTGAGGTGACTTGTATGCAGTGTTCATTTCCTTACTGCAGTAGTCTGAGGTGAGCTGTGTGCAGTTCTCTCAGGTCTGATGGATCATGTCTCCGCACCCTTCCTATTTTCCAGCTCTTCTTTCCACTCTCCTTCCACAGTGTTGCCTGAGCTATAGATCGGAACTGTTAAGTTACTGGTTTAGAGTTGGGCCCACATCTCTGGCTTGTTCTCTGCATTTGGGGCAGAGTCTGTGTCCATGCTGTTCGTCGAAATGATAGGTTTCCCTGGCTAAGGCTGGTAGCTGCTTTTGTCTATAGGTATAAACACAGGCATTTAGAAGGCAGTTTGCTGCTGTTTCAGTGTAGTTAGCCATCAGAAATACATTCCCTGCATGAGCCTACCGTGTCCCGGGCGTGAGTTGGTCCCACCACATCCTCTCTGGAGCAGGTCTCAGATGCATTCAGAGAGCCACATGGGAATTTCTGAGTGGATGCCAACAGTGTAAATTTTACCTTGTTGGGTGTTAAATTTTGTGTTTCCAAAAGTACTTGAACATTGTCCCTAATACCGTTAAGTACTTCTTAGCAGTTTGATCCCCTCAGGGCTTGCTTTTGTTAAAGCAGTTTCTGAGGTGGGACAGGACCAGCTTTTGCTAGACCGTGTGTTTCCCATCACTAAGGGTAGGCAGCCTTTAGGCCTCTGCTTGGTGTGTATGTACCTTGACATTTTCCAGGCTTGTGAGGGAGGCACTTTTCCAACCACGTGATAGTGCTGTATGCTTTCTTGCTCGATGCCCTCCTGTGATTCCTCATAGCTTCCTTGTGTGTGTGGTTCCCATTCCCATGTATACTTGAAGGGCTGTCTGCAGATCTCAAGGATCTCCTCTGCACTTTCCCTAGGTTCATGGGAGCCGTGAGCAGGGCAGGTACAGCTCCTTCCTTGGCTCCATGTCCTCTGGGCACAGGCTTATTTCTGTAGATCTTACCTGATACAGACCACTGGGCCGTGTGTTCTGTTCAGTTTGGCTCTTTTATATGGGAGGGTAAGTCGCTGTTATTACTCCTGAGCAGAGGCAATGACTCACTCAGTTATTTAATATTGTTAAATATGTTTGATTGGTTTTCTTCTCTCCAGTTTGAACTACAAATTCCTGAACTCCCTCAAAGTGCAGCTGGACACTCCTTCATGTTTAGGGGGCTTCAGGGTTTCTAAATATATATATGACTTGGTTTTAATATTAGAAAAAAAGGTGTTAATTCCTCCTTCTGTGAATCTAGTTGTGCAGGGCACCTGCCTCTGACAGCACAGCATGCAGAGACAAAAGATAAAGCTCTTTCGTTCTGTTCCATTCTGTTCTTCTCTGACTTAGCTTATGTCCCTTTTCTCTCCTAGTTTGACAGTTGAATCCCTTGCTCACATAGTCACATAGAACATTCTTGAAGCAGGAAGCAGTACTTCTAGTCACTTTCATTGACTCTAGTGCCAGACACCAAAATAATTACCATATTTCAGATGTGTATTAAAGAGTCAGCTGACATTCAGTGGCTCATTTGGACAGAGAAAGCTACAGGTACAGAAATATTAAGCTGTAGTTTTTAGATTCTAAGAGCTGTTCTCCGTTATTGAATGAAAAAGCTAGAACCAGCGAACTGAGAACTCTGCAGTGAGCCTGGCGGGGGGCTCCTAACACCCTGAACTCTTTTTCTTTCAGCCTGCTCTCAAGTATGTGCTCTATGCTCTGGTTGGCTGTGTGGGCTTTGTCACCCATTACGTGTTGCCTCAAGTAAGGAAACAGCTGCCATGGCACTGTTTCTCCCGCCCTCTACTGAAGACAGCCGAGCACAATCAGTATGAAGTTCGAAGTAAGTAGTTCTTTAACACCTTTAGTCTCATGGCTCACTTCACCATGCCCACAGGTGAATTAGAGAGGTGCCATCGAGTCACACTTTGGTGAGCCGTCGTCTCCTGTAGGGCACCGTCTTCAGCTGAAAGAGCAGTGGCTGTGTCCCAGGACCACCTTCTCAGCATAGACTTAGTGCTCTGACTGTTCTCAGACTTGTCGCTGATGTCTTCCGCGTGACTTCTCTCTAGCAGTCCCTAATGTATATACAGACAACCCACCCCTCCCCGCCTCCAATCCTCTATTTGAAAGGCTTTAACTTAAGCTTTGGAAGGAAGAAGGCCTTTGTCCATTATTCCCCTAGAGACTCTGTCCTCCTTAAGAACGGCAGTAGCAGCCTTTCTGCGGTGGCTGCTTATTTTGGGATAAGGTGTAAAATGACTCTAAAAGAGATAGAAGGCCTGTCTGTTTAGCAGCTTCTCCCTTGACACTGTAAACTGTCCTTGTGCATCAGCCCTGTGGTGGTGCGTGCCTGTGCATAGCGACTAAATCAGCCCAGTGAACTGCTGTCCAGAAGGGGACTCACCCAGGCATTTAAGGATGAGTTGATATTTTTGAAGAACACCAAAACCTTTGAAACTGTATAACAAAGCTGACTTTCAATCCTCACGATGGGGCCTCTTAGTGAAGCAGCGTGGAGCCTTGGTGCTGAGCACCCTCAGACCCTGGAGAGACAGTCGGGTACTGATGAGCAGGGGCTGTGGAGAGCTTTGCAAGTTATGTGCCTTTTATCTTTAAATGTGTGAGTGCTCTGCATGTCAGCCTGCAGGCCAGCAGAGGACATGAGATCCCACTGTCGGTGGCTGTGAGCCACCATGTGGGTGCTGAGAACTGAACTCAACCTCTGAAAAAGCAGCCAGTGCTCTTAACTGCTGAGCCATTTCTCCAGCCCAATATGTGTCCTTTTAATAAGGGAAGGTTACATGAAACTTTAAGAGTTGGGATTAGCCCACTCTTGGCATCAGGAAAGTAGTGTAGAGTGAAAGGCTTTTGTTTTTTTATGATGAACTATTTCTATCACTGTTATAAATAAATAGTACCAAATAGATCTAGTTTGCTTTTAAAATCAATAGTGTTACTGGTTGTGCATTTCTTTAATAAGTCTAAATTTTTTTCAGATTTTGAATCACCATAACAATTTTGACTTAGTGAAAGTACTAAATTGTAGTAAAGGCATTTTTCCTTGTACTGATATTCAAAGTAAAGACTTCCTACCTGCCTGCTGTACTGTTTTCAGAAAGACAGAGAGTGGTGCTAAATTAACCTTCATATGCTGCTGGTGACGAGAATGACTTTAATAAACTGGGTGAATCTAAATCATACATATGTATATCTGTAGCATATACCTTAGCATTTTAAAACCAGATACTTTAAAGATCTTATTTATTTAGAGGTGAGGCGCACAGCCCAAGAATCTTTAATAACTTTTTCTACATACAAATACAGAAAATGAGAGAAATCATAATTTAAAATGGGAGGTTTTACTGGAGATGCAGTCCGTGGTGAACATTTGCCTCGCTTGGCCTGACCCAAAGCTTCATACAAACAGCTTATAAAAGGAAATTTACTTAAGTGTGAGTCGTGTCTAGGATGGAAATTCATGTGTCGGGGGCCTGGGGCGTGGGATATTTCCGAGCAATTAGAAGTTGACTGTTGAATTACGGGTTTCTTACGTTTTTGTGCTGATAAGAATGGAACTAAATCTAAGTCAAGTTCATGCTTCTTACTGTGCACCGAGCTGCTTTGATCATTGTAAATTGTGATCTTCTGGACTTGTTGCCTCATCAGATGCAGCCACTATGATGTGGTTTGAAAAACTCCACGTGTGGCTTCTTTTTGTGGAGAAGAATATCATCTATCCACTGATTGTCCTCAATGAACTTAGCAGCAGTGCAGAGACAATTGCCAGCCCAAAGAAACTGGATGCAGAGTAAGTATAGTCCTCTGATCTGTGTCATTAGATTCGAGCAGTAATAAGCAATACCTTACACTTGGTAAAGCAGCCTTGAGTCATTGGTCAACACCATTAAACACTGTGTGCATTGAAGGATAAAAGGCTCAGGTGAAATTTTTTTTCTGTCTTCGCTTTTTTGAACATCACTGTTTTTACTGTTCTTAACTTCTTACTGTCAATCAGTATTTTTAGAAGAGGACACTTGATAAGAAAGTTAGTCCGGGGGCTGGCTAGATGGCTCAGCGATTAAAGGTGCTGCCGCCAAGCTTTATGAGCTGAGTCCAATCCCTGGACCCACATAGTGGAGGAAGAGAACCGGCTCCAGCAAGTTGTCTTCTGCCCTCCACACAAGCTGTGTCAAGTGCGCATGCACGCACACATGCACTTATGCAAAATAATGGGAAAAATGTAATTTAAAAAATTAAAAATAAAGCTAATTTTTACTATTAGGTGGCAAGTTTGGGAGGTGGTTGTTGTGTACTGTGTAAATCAGACTGTGTAAGTGGTCATTTGTCTACATGATTATCCTGTAATCGTACTCACTAGTTTAGCTCCATGGTATGGTATGCTAGTACATGTTTTTCATGTAATGAATGCAGCTATTGTTAAAGTGATAGAAATTAAACTAGAGAATTAGGTTTCAGAACTATAGCTTTTTATTTTTAAACATGCATATTTACGTAGAGAATAAAGATTATAGTATAAAAAAGAATATTAATAAAAAGGATACTATGTTAGTGCCTTTCAGGATGTGATATGCTTATCATGGAATAAATGCCATGGAAGTCATTGGCATCTATCTACCTACCTACCTACCTACCTACCCTCCTACCTACTTGGACAAAGGAGTTGACACTGAACTTGTGATCTCCTAAGTTCTGGGATTATGGGTGTGCACACCCACCTGGCTCTTATAAATCAATTCCAGAGGTTTAAATTTGTTTGTATCATAAGCTTAGTGAGTACATAGTAACTTCAGGAATGGAGGAAGCTGGGTGTTTTCAGCCGCAAGCTGATGGACCACGCCTCTGTCTGTGACAGGTTGGGAGCTTTGATGATCACCATTGCTGGCCTGAAGCTGCTGCGGTCCTCCTTCAGCAGCCCCACATACCAGTACATCACTGTCATCTTTACTGTACTCTTTTTCAAGTTTGACTATGAAGCCTTCTCAGAGACAATGCTGCTGGACCTCTTCTTTATGTCCATCTTGTTCAGCAAGGTAATCCTTCACCAGAAGCGCCTGTCTGTAGAGATGCTTGCTAAGTGAATGTTTCCTGAGGTCTATGCTGCTGTTTCATTTGACCTACTGGCTCTTAAGTACTACTCCTCTTCAGTCACCAGTTATTTTGCCAGGAAGCAGTGCTTGTCAGTGTGATTCATAAGAACCAAAGTCAAATGGGACTTACATGTGGTCTGTCTCCACCTGTAGCAGTTGGGGTTCAGAAGATTCTGTCCAATAAACAGTGGCTACTGTGTTAGAGAGATTGTTTCCTGGCTCCTTGTGACATTACATTTGGAACATATTTACTCCAGTTCAAGGGTATTGTGTCCTGGAATAAAATACCTGCACGTATTAGAGACACCTAGAGTTTCTGCTCAAGGACAGCAGTTTTGTTGCCTCTGCCCTCATTTGCTTACAGTAGTAACAATACCATGACTGGCCAGAAGAGGGCAGATAACTCTTAAACACCAGTCCATAAGTCTTCCATAAGTCTGTGTCTTTACATTTTAAAAAAAAAAAATCATGTTAATATTAAAATACTGCCAGTGTTTTGGCAGTTGATAAATCTTGCCTAACTATGCTATTGGAAAATAATTTCAGGTCATTTCCATGATAGGAAGAAGACACATCTTATAGGCCTTTTGTTTTCTGGTTGAAGTGCCTGCTTAGTATTGCCCTGACAGCATTTCCTTTCTTCCCACAGCTTTGGGAGCTGCTCTATAAACTGCAGTTCGTGTACACCTATGTCGCGCCCTGGCAGATCACATGGGGCTCTGCATTCCATGCTTTTGCCCAGCCCTTTGCGGTGCCCCGTATCCTTCACTACAATGTATGAGAATGGCTAGTCATATCCTTGATGAGAACGTCAGTCTACAGTACGTCTCCAAGCACACAGGCCAGGAATTGTGACAAGCCAGCAAACCTCACAGGCTGTGAAGAACCGCCTGTCCTGGTTTAGGTGTGCAACCCACAGATCCGCCAAACATGAGGAAAGATTAAGGATTTGTAATAAGTAATGCTATTTTTAAATTTTGTGAACTATGAATGTTATTAAAGTCTAGGAACTTTTAATGCGCTTGGAATAAATGAATAGAACATTTTTCATAGCAATCATAATTAAATTTCTGGGTGAAATTTCCATCCTCCTCCTGCCTCAAAAGCACTTTAAAATAATTGAAGACTAATGACTCAAACCGTGTCTGAATGCAGCCTTTCAAGGTTTGCAATTTTTAAAGAAATATTCATTACATATATTTATTTATTTGTGTGTGTGTGTGTGTGTGTTGCATGTAGAGGTCTAAAGACACCTGGGAAGAGTCAGTTCTCTTTTTCCAGCATGCATGCTGAGGCCTGGCAGCAAGCGCCAATAACTGCACAACCATCTCATTTGGCCCCAAATTTTGGTTTTGACCTTCATAAAGTTAAACCTGGGTATTTCATCCCAAGATTGACATGTGGGCTTTTTCCCTCTTTCTTTTTCTGTTTGCTGTGTTTGTTCCTTAACCGTTTCCCCATAGACTCAGCTATGCTGTTTGTTCAGGCAGTGGTATCAGCCTTCTTCTCCACGCCGCTAAACCCCTTCCTAGGTAGTGCCATCTTCATCACCTCCTATGTCAGACCCGTGAAGTTCTGGGAGAGAGACTATAAGTGAGTAAATGGAACACACAGAACCTAGGAAGAACGCAACATTATGAAAAATTTGGTTTTGATTATAATTCATGGTGATAAAATACTTTTTTGGTAAAAATTTACAATTTTTTTGTTTGGTTGGTTTGTCTTTGGGTTTTTTTGTTTGTTTGTTTGTTTCAAGGCAGAGTTTCTCTGCATAGCCCTAGCTGTCCTGGAACTCAACTCTGTAGATCAGGCTAGCCTCGGAACTCACAGAGACCCACTGGCCTCTGCCTCCCAAGTTCTGGGGTTACAGGCGTGTGTCACCACTGCCCAATACAACTATTTTTAAAATTTGAAGATTATATAGAGTTGAGGAAATTGATCTTTATTGTCTCATTTTTTATTTATTTATTATGTATACAGTATTCTATCTGTGTGTATGCCTGCAGGCCAGAAGAGGGCACCAGACCTCATTACAGATGGTTGTGAGCCATAATTCCAGAACTCAGAGACTGAAGTATAAGGATTACAAATTTGAAGCCTGCTTGAACTGACAAGACCCTGTCTTTAAAAAAAAATATTATATTCCATATTAATATAAATATCATTTTAAACTGAGAGTATTTTCCACCCACCACAATTTTAATAAGATTGCATTGTTTCCAGTTTGGCAAACCTTAAATGTCTTGCTTGCTTAAAGACATGTTAGGTCCACACTCTTGCATCCACTCTCTTGCAGTATGTCATTTTGACTGAAATGAAGAAAGAAAATTTGTCCTCACAGATGAATGTTTTGTCTGCATATGTGCATGTGCACTACATATTGACTGGTACCCGAGAAATTGAGAAGAGGATACTGGATCCCTTGCATCTGGAATTAGAGATGGTTGTGAGCCACCATGTGGGTACCGGGGACCCAACCCAGGTTCTCTGCAAGAGCAGCCTGTGCTCTTAACCACTGTGCCATCTCTCTAACCCCAAGAAAGAAGTATTTTAAGACAATTGTAAATGTCTTTCTTTGATTTCTTTGATTTTTCACCAAAACTCAACAAGTAAATAGCAGTGTGGTTTTTGTTTTGTTTTGTTTTGTTTTTGGTGTGGTTGTTTGTTTTTTATTTTGTTTTTCAAAATAGGGTTTCTGAGTGTAGACCTGGCTGTCCTAGAACCCATTTTGTAGACCAGGCTAGCCTCAAATCCAGAGATTCACCTGCCTCTGCCTCTTGAGTTCTGGGGTTAAAGGCATGTGCTACCACTACCTGGAAAATAATGATTTCTTAAAAACTAGTTGTAGAGTGGAATCTAAACTGAATCTTGGAGCATTTAGAAGTGTATCTTGTCTGGACTGATCCATTCATTTTCTTTGAATGAGATTTTTGCTTGTACATAATTTCTAGCATTTATTGGTCATTTGAAAATGACATGGTTGAGTAACTTGAACTAGATCTCCAAATCCCTTTAAAAAGGCATTCATGCAGGGCAGTGGTGGCGCACACCTTTAATCCCAGCACTCAGGAGGCAGAGGCAGGTGGATTTCTGTGAGTTCAAGGCCAGCCTGGTCTACAAGAGCTAGTTCCAAGACAGGCTCTAAAAGCTACAGAGAAAGCCTGTGTCAAAAACCAAAAAAAAAAAAAAAAAAAAAAAGCATTCAGGCATTCACAGTGTCACCAATCTCAGAAGTGTCATGAAGTACATTGCACTAAAAAGTTGTCACACTCATGGCTGTGATACAAGTTTTCCAAAACTAATTTTTGTTTTTGAGCTGCCGCCATGTTTCCCTTGAAGTAATGGGCTTGCCTTCTCTGTGCTGCCGAATGCCTGTAAGGCAGCACATCTGAGTAGCCTTACACTTTGCTCACCGTCTTGAAGGAACTGGTCTTTGGGGGAAGCCACCAGTTGAGCTGGTAGTAGTCCCTCCAGACAGCGCAACATCTCGGGATGGGTGGAATGCTTGCTGCATTGTCTCGTCTTGCATATAGGATAGTTATGTGGCCTGTACCAAGGAGTTGAGAGTTGAAACTTTGCTGCTTTCTTTGGGACATTTCTAGACAGATGAGTTAAGTGACTTTACATGTGTGGCAGTGAAGGCTGAGCACTGTGTGGCCCTGCCTTGCTTCATGCGCAGGTGCCACCTTGGAAAGCCATGCTTCTTCTACACTGCCAGGGCCAGTGTCACGCGGCGAGAAACAGCAAGCGCAGTTCAGTGTTAGGATAGTTCTGACCTGAAAACGGAGAGTCTTTGGTCTGCTGACTCCATTTGGGAAGTTGACCTTCTGTGGGCCACAGGACCCTGAGCATTTCTAGGTGTGCGTTCCCTGAGCAGAGGCGCACTCGGGAGAGCTGTTTGCAGTCTGTGCTCTGCTCCTCTAGTCTTTTCTGTCTGCAGTACTTTGATAGATTTCTTTTTAGACTCTAATGAAACAGGAACGGGGAAAGCTGTTGTTTTATGTGTTGTGAAGATACGAAGGAAGAAAATAAAATTTTTAACTGTAAGTCTGTGCTATCAAGTTGGTTATTATCTAATCATAGCTTTTCCCCAGAAGTTTTCCTACAGAAGTGAGATTTTTCTGTGTCTTGTAGTTTTTCTCTGGCTTTGTCAAGTATAAAATACTCAAAGTGTTCTATTTTGTTTTCTTCAGCACAAAACGTGTGGACCATTCAAATACCAGATTGGCTTCTCAGCTTGATAGAAATCCAGGTAATAGTCCTGTCTGTAACGAGGCAAGTCAGAGGATTTGCTTTATGTGTTTGTTCCTTTACACATATCCATGTGTGCACATGCACACACACACACACACATACTCACGCATTCTTAGCTTCACTCCCCGCTTACTATAAACCCTGTAAAAGTTGTTCTGTGTGTTCTGTTTGACACAGGATCTCTGTGTAGCCCAGCCTGACTTCAGACTTTCAGTGTAGTACAGACTGGCCTTTAATTCACTATCCTCCTGCCTCAGCCTCCTGAAGGCTTGGGTTACAAACACAAATATTAATTTCTTGAAAACCAAATATCCTTTTTTTTTCCATTTTTACCTTAGCAAATCGTACTATATATGAACTAGAGCATTTCCATTCTATATACTGTTTCTTGATAAAATGTATCTTAAGAATGCCAACAAAAATTTTACATATGCCATTCAAAGATAGTCCTTATGTAAGCTAAGTAGAACTCAGATGAAAACTGGATAAGAATGTTGAGCTTTCCAACATGTGTCCTTCCTTACACCTTTCTCCCAAGTGTTAAGTAAATATTAAAATTGAATTTTATTTAATTAATTGTGTGCATAGATGTCCTGGGGGATTTTCCAATACCCACCCAAGATGCTGATTCAGTGGGTAGAATTTTGGTGGTGGTATCATTATCCAGTGTTTTGTTCTTAGCTTATTTGGAAAATCTCAGCCAAATCCTGGGAACCTTGCTGCTCCAACTATATGAGACTAATGAATTAGTTAATTAGCTTAGGAAACTAATTAACATTGCTCCCAAATAGACTGAAATATGTTTCCATTTAATACATAAATTTCTTTAATTGCTCTATCCATCTGAGAAACCAAACTCTTAAGAATCAAATTAATTTTCAGTTATAAGATTGAACTAGGGAGAGCCCCTTGGCATTGCTCACTTACATTCTCATGGAGAAGAGAAAACATTTCCAGTGTGTGCTCACGTGGGGTTGGAATTCTCAGATGCTGGTAACACCATCCCTAGGAAGAAATCACACACCTTTTTTATGGCCCAACACATAACTGAATGCAGCTAGACTCTCATTTCCCTCTCATTGTCTTAATGTGTAGTTAGTGTGAGTTTAAAAAAATTCCCAAGCCTTAAATATTTGCTCTTGTCCGATACTTAGACTACAGCCCAAGGGTTGCTGCTGTGGGTGGGAACCCGGCGAAGGTCGTTGGTCGTCTGTCATGAAGCCATGGTGGTTTTGCTTGTGCTTTTCTCCAGTGTGACCTCGTATCCAGCTCTGCAGGTGCTGCTGTGTCTGTGTGTTCAGTTTACTGCTTCACGGGAGCTTCTCAGTGTTTGGGTTTTGACTCATTTCTCTTGGTTTGGTTTTGTTTTTGTTAAAATCTTACATAATCTTACCCACTTCCTTTACCACATCATCTTTTTGTTTCTTGAATTCTGTATCCGCTCTATTTTAATGGAAAGTTATATTTCATTAAATGAGAATAACAGTCCTTGAATCATAAATAATGCCAAAGGGTACATCTGATCGGATCCCTGAACTGTACAAACTTCTAACTCTTTAGGGTTTATTTTCTTTTTAAGTGTGCATGAGTGTGTGTGTGTGTGTGTGTGTGTGTGTGTGTGTGTGTGTGTGTGTGTGTGTGTGTGTGTGTGTGTGTGTGTGTGTGTGTGTGTGTGTGTGTGTGTGTGTGTGTGTGTGTGTGTGTGTGTGT